>JBAGKK010519752.1:0-13334 GCA_037177015.1 Euceroptres primus
GAGATTTGATGGAAATTCGAAAAGTCAGTTTTCACATAAAACTAATACCTTCTCATATGATGATGAGAATGTAAAAAGTGTCGTGAGCCAGAGACTAGACCATACCTATCCTATGGTTTTCGACTGGCTAATTACGAATCCGCAAGCCGTTTCATTAAATTGACTCCAGTTTTCACATAACCTCAAAATTTTGGAATTTCGAGAAAAATTCTGTTTTTTTCAGATGATATTTTTAAAATTGAAATTAGGCGAAAAGCACGATTAAAAACATTTTTTTGATGTGAATTCTGATATAAATATTATTTAAGATCAACTACCACAAAAATATCACTAAAAATCGCGATACATATTTTTTGAACTTTAACCTTTCAGTCATCACGTTGATTGGTCCGACGGAAATGAAACTTTTATAACTTCATTCAGTAATGTAGGTAATGATTCAAATAGTAATATGTAATAACAATAGCATAATCTCTAAAGTAGATTGATTTCACCACACAGCCTTAAATTTAGGTCCAAATCGTTGTGGAAGACGTTTCATTCAACACTCCCCGAAGACCGTTCAGGTACGTCTCGAAGAAGGTCCAAAAGAAAACAAAGACTACGAGACCATCTATCCTTTTTTTCCTAGTTATTGATTTAAAACCACAAAGTAGTATAAGGGGACGTCACACCGTTTATGAAAACAATGTGAAATAGGAGGTCATAGATCTCAGCTTCTCCGTATATAGCGCCGACAGTGCCCCTTCAGTGAAAATGTGCAATTAGAATTTGTCGTCCGCTATAGCCGTTTCTACCAATCACGTTAATTACGTAGTCCTATAGAGGTGTCACATTCTAGTTCCAAAATTTTCCGTAATTTCCCTTAAGGTGCTGAAGAGGCGCTGTCGGCTTTAGATACGAGAAACCTTGAGATCTGTGACCCCCTATTTCGCATTGCTTTCCGTTGGAGCCAAATGGAGCCGACAGCAGAAGAAACGTCTCCTTATACTACTTCATGTTTAAAATGATAGTTGTGCCAGAATTCTTATCACAAAAATATGTTTGGTTGTGCTTTTTGCTTAATTTTTGTTCACAGAAGAAACTGGGGTTTCTATTAGAACCGATTTTTGGTTCCAAGGGAGCTGCAACAAAAAGGAACCCTCATAGATGGCGCCACTTTCTATGTGATTTTTCTATGTTCTATTAGAACTGTAACAAAAAGGAACCACTTTTTACTGTGTTGAAAAAATGATGTCATCTGGAAAAAAACAAAATTTTTATCAAAATTTGAAAATTTTGAGATTATGTGAAAACTAGAGGCAATTTGATGAAACGGCCATCGGATTCGTAATCAGCGGGTCGAAAACCATAGGATAGGTATGGTTTAGTCTCTAGCTCACGACACTTTTTTTGTGGCGTTATGTTATTAGGTAAATATTCGCGATTTTTTAAATTTCACCCTTACACGCCTCAGCATATATTTTCTTTGTGGAAACTCAGCATGAACTTATAAAGCATTGAGTAAACTGTTTTTTATTATTGGGGGTGGTTTTTTATGTTTAAGTACACTCTACGAGGGTTAGAACGGATTTTATTTTATTAAGAACTACTTCATTGTTTCATATATATTTTCTTCCATTAAACTGAGTCTAAAATAATAATAACTTGCAAAAGTATTTCCTACTAAGGAATTCCTACTAAGAAAAAAAAAAACAAAGGGTGGTTTTTGTGCTTAGGGGTAGTTTTGCGTGAATGGAAAATTATGACAATTTTTTTTATTCTCTAGAATCCTGACTGAATTCATTTCATTGTAGTTTTGACCTTGGAACACCTACAAAAAGTCGGACCCTAAAGGATTAAATCGCGACCCATTTTTTTTCTGATTCTTTACGTTTAGATACAAAATGTTGGTCGTTTAAGCCGTTTAAGGTTTACAATTTTATATTTAAGAGAATGACATGGGTTTGGTAACTACCGCGTGACAAGTGGTTGGTGGCTGAAGGTTTGGAAAAAGAAGCAGAGAAGACCAATGTCCCTAGTGGGGCTGCTGGCGTGACGTTATCTGAACTGGAGTAGAGCCAGTATACCAGTATTCAGGGATGTTGGTGACATTGACCGCGGAGCAAGGGGGTTGATGCTGGTGGCGGGTTAGAAGAGCGCTTGCGCTTCGTCACCCTCTCCTTTTCTCTTCCTATATCTGTCTCACTCACTCTTTCTCTTGTGTTCCCGGGTTTCTCGCAGCAAGGGGGCGAGGGGTAAAGCAGTACACCCCCGGACTTGCACGGGGTACAATCTATCCAACCCTCGGGGATCGGAGGCTCCATTTCGCGCGAAATACGTTCATCGACTCGGCGTATCTTGCCTTCTCGCATTCACATATCCAACTGATATATCAACACTGACATATTCACGATTGTTTGTCTCTCTTTTACATATCAACAACATTAACATATACATATCTCACAAAACCGAACTTTCTCTTTCATCGCTTTTTATCAGAGTGTGCGTTCAGTGAAAGTTTTCTTTGTTTCCTAACAACGTAAACAACCAAGTTTTCGTGCTTGCTTTAAGTAGTCGCTTTGCTAGATTGAAAAGTTTTGCTTCTACCGGCAAAACTTGGCGGACCTCGTGTCACTGTGAAGTTCAATATCGTGCGGTGGAATTTTTATCAAGTCACATGTTCTTATTATGACTATCGTTGTGTAAGTTATTTTCAAAGGCAGGCAGTTTTCATCTGTGCTTGCTAATGTTTTTTTTATAAATTTAGCAGTTGATAAGAAGTTCTTCTTTCCTCTTGCCTTATGTTGTTGTTATTATGGCTATTGTGTAAGTTGTTTTCATATGAATGCAGTTTTCATCTGTGCTTGCTAATTTTTTATATAAAATTAACATTTGATTAAGAGGTCTTTCTTTGTTTCTTTTTTTTTTTTTTTCTATTTTTAAGGTGTTAAATTTGTGAGATTTGTTGACTTGGAATTTTGAACGTTAAATTTTGGTCGATTGAATTTAATAAAGAATTTTTTATACTTCTGGAATGACTATTACTTATGTAAGGAGCAATTGAATTTGTTTTGTTTAAGTTTTTGTTAATTCTGGTTTTCAGATTTTCTTCCTGAAATATTTATATAAAGGCTATACTTATGTTCGTTGGTATTAGATTTAGATTTTCTTATGCATTCTCTTGTAATGCTAAATATAGAAGGATGAAATTCTCTTTTAGCGATACTTTAAAGCTACAAGGGTTGCTTACTAAAAAGAAGGTTGATAAATACTATTTATTTTGTCAAATGAGAATTCAATTGCAGTTCATCAATTCTATGATTTTTTTGCTGAGTGAACAATTTCAAGATTATGATTCCTTTTTATGGCTATGGCTGGATTTTTTCATATAGATTATTGGGAGTGCAGATTAAATTTCAATCCAACCTCTAAGGTGGGTTTTCCAGGAGGGTAGCGTGAAAGACGGTATCAAATTGCAACATTCCCCTGATAGTCAATTCAGGGATATTACTTTAAAGCAAGTTTTCTGTATAAATTGTGAGAAAAAGATACTTTTAACACTTTTTTCATGTATAAAATTATAAACTAATTCTGCTGTGGTAACTGTATTAGTATATTTACAGCTAGACAAAAATTTCAGTGAAAAATTGTTAATCTAAGTTTAATAAAAATCTAAAAATTTCAGTTTAGTAATATTTTTTTAAATTTCTGCCAAATATATTATGTAATGATCTAATCATCAGCACTTTTAATGGTTTATGTAATTCGAGTAACGCTTCATTAATTTGTTCCTCAGCAATATATCAGAACATGATATTAGCGTGTTTCGTATTGGATATGATTAATAGATTGCCAATACAAATTAATTCGGTTGCATTATATTCAACTCCAAATGAATTATTGTTTAGGCGATTATGCCCGAACATCAGATTTTCTCATGTAGAATAATTCGATTACTGAAAATTTGTCTTCATTTTTACTTATTAAAATTGATGGAACTGGTGAATATCCATTTTTTATTAGGAAAAACTGGCCTCACGTAATCCGTTTTTGCTGATGTGAAATGAAAATTCGAGTTTACTTCCGGTGTAAAGAAAGCACTACGAAACCTTGAAAGCGGAGAATAGATAGAAATAAACACCGGCAGTTTCTTTATTTATGGGCTTTAGTCACGAAGCAGACGGTGAAAGTTTCGAGGGTATAATCACGCACACGTGGTGGTCACAATAGAAACGTCTTGTTTCGTGAATTTAACCTTATCTCACCCCATATGCAAGACTATTCTAGATTTGCATTCAACTAAATTGCGATTTGGGATAAAAGCTGCTTAAAACTTGTTGCTCCTATGTGTAAAACAGGATTTAAAATTATTGAGTCGGTAAGAGACAATGTGAAAGGGCAGATAATGGGATATGCTCTAAACGTTTTTCATTCCCAGATATCCTTTTACAGGATTAACTCCAAGCCTATTAAACATCGTTGAACTTTGATAAAAACCTAGATTGACTAATAGTTCTATCTTTTCGGGAAAAAATCGTTTTATAAGGGAATCTTGTATGCAAAAATATTTATTTATAGGAATTTATACATCGTGTTTACTTTCTTAGTTTGAATCAGTTAAAAGGGACTGATTCAGAAGAAAAGTCAGCCATTGATTCATTCAGTTCTTTAACCGATATTCGGTGAAAAGTCACTATTTTCATTAAAAATTCACTAATTTTTCAGTCAAATTTTATTTTGAGATTGTTTCTGTCTAAAAAATCAGTTATTTCTCTTTTACTGAAATTTCAGTAACGCTTTTTGGTTGCATATCAGTAAATTTTCTATTGAATTTCAGTAAATTTCAACTGCATTTCAGTAAATTTTAACTGAAAATCAGTTCATTTCTACTAAATGCTGAAGCAAGAAGTCAGTCATGGATTTAACTGATTATCAGTAAAATTTAACTGCTTTTCAGTCATTTTTCATTGATTCAGATTTAGAAAATAAAAAACGAAATTATTTTTTAAAAATGCATAAAAAACAGCTAAATGTTTGCAAATAGTGATTTGAGAGGACAGATGCGACATTCACTTCTGTGAATTTTGCTCGTATCTGTAGATTTGCGGTCGATATGAAAAGAGGAAACCCCAATGACCATTGATACTCTGCCGAAGAGGAAACCACAGCAGCGTAACGCTGGACATCATCGATCGGGCTATGGAGTTACAGTTGTTACACTGGCCTTCTCGTTATTTCGTACTTTTCGTTTAATGTTCGGACGGGTGAGCTTGTTTAATTTGGATTTTGCGAAGGATTCATCACTGGTAATATCTGATCAATGAAAAACGTGGTTAAGTAAGTCACTCATAGTCCATTGAATCTGCTATTTTTATTCTCTGAAAATGTACTTGAGGTAAATTAAAGCTCGATAAAATATTTCATAATATTTCCAATAATTCCTGGATTTTATTTGTAATTTGGAAATATACAATCATTGGGAAATCATCGCAAAGTACCTTTTTATGTTAAAAATTAATTTCGATTTGATTCTAAAACTTTAGAACTTTTAGAGAGTATAACGATCTGCCACTGAAACTTTGTATATCGATTCCGAAACGAGCTTAACAGTCCAACTGATACAGGAGTCATAGACAAAGCCTTTGATAAAATTCCTTCTGTATTGGACTTCATTTACATCGAAAAATGACAAGTATTTTGATGAAATTGACCAGGTGAAGCACACTTCATGGAAAGGGAATTTTTTCCTCTATTGAAAGAAATTTAATTGCCTCGGGGATCTGAGTTAATTTCATATTCCCTTTTTTCACCCTTTTCCTCTTTTTCGCCCTTTTATTCTCAAAATTCCCTAAAATATCTTAACATTCAAAAACTCTTTCAATGTTTTCTAAAATTATCCGTAATTTTCAAGTCTTTTAAACCCTCTACTTCTACGACTAAAATCTTCTAGGTTTTTCCAGAATCTTTTAGAATCCTCCAAAATCTACAAAAGATTCCTAAAATTTGTTAAAATCCTCCAGAATTTCCAAAACTCATCTAAAATTTGGAAATATTCTCCAAAATAATTGACACCGCTCTGGAAGTTTCTACAGTCATCTAAATTATTCTAGATTCTTCAATAATCTTTTAGAATTTTCTCGGTCTTCAAAAATAAAAAATAATCTGGAAGAAACTAGAAGATTTTAGAAGTTTTTAGCAGAATTCATAAGATTTTTTAGGATTCTAAAAGATTCTGAAACATTGTAAAATATTTTGAAAATTATAATAGATTTTGGGGTATTTTTGAAGATTTAAGAAGACACAGAATCAGGGAGTAAAACCGAAATAATTTGAGTTTCGGTTTCTACTTTTCGGTTAAAACCCTTAAAAATTTCGGTTTCGGTATTCGCATTTCGGTTAAAACACATAAAAATTTCGGTTTTTTTCGGTTTTTTGATCGCTTTTTGGTTGTTTTAACCCTAAATTATGAAATCAGTTATTGCGAATTAAAATTACCCACTTTTCTTAGTAAGAAGATACAGCAACAGATTTCCTGACTTTTAATTGAGATATGTAAACAATTGTTAAACATCTAGAGGGTAAAGAGGAGCAAGAGTGAAGAAAGAAATCAATAAATAATCAAAGCTGTATAACTGGCATATAAGGGCATATCTGGCATATAACTGGCATATCTTCCTGGCATATAAGGTCATTAAAGAAAAAAACTCAAAAATTTTGCGCTTGAAATTATGTTCGGTTTTTAAAATATTTTTTTTTTCGGTTTCGGTTTCTTTAAAAATACCGTGTTTTTTCGGTTATCGTTTTTTTTCTTCGGTTTTTGTCTTACTCCCTGCTCTGAATAAGTCTGGATATCGCTGTAAGAGTTTAAGAAATTCCTTTTTTCGACAAATAAATCCTCTCTTTTTCCTAAAATTCAAATGCTGAACTGCTGTGATCTCTGTATTGTATCAACGTTAATACATAGGGGAAAGTTCCCTAAGACGGGCCACCCTTAATATTTTTGTATGAAAACATTATATTCATCACTTATGTATGAAGATACATGCTCAGCAAAATTCTAGTTATTTTGAAAATTTTTTTTTTTGCATTGGAAGTAAATTAACGAAAACAGAAAGGAAAAATTATTTTTGTACATTAGAGAACGAACTTTTACCTGTTTTAGAAGTTGTGATTTAATAACGTCTAATAATTTGTAGGAGTAAGTTATTTTTTTTATAGATAATTTTTTAAACTTTGCAGTTGTTACTTACGTTTTATTAATTTCTTATGCTGTTTAATAAAAATATTTTAAAAAATTGTAAACATGCGACATTCCTAAGACGGACCCCAGTTAGGCTAGAAAACTGCTGATAAAAGCGTAATTTGCTTTATCTATGAATTGACAACGGTACACCGAAAATACGTCAGATATTTAAATTTTCCGCCATAATTAGTACCTTTCCTAACCTCTTTATTGTTTTTTGATCATGAACAAGAAATTTTTTAAAATATGTTGGTTATTCTCTTTATATCAGTAAATTATTGATCTATAAGATGAATAACATTTGTCATTTTACAACTTTTAATAAATATTATTATATTTCACGTTTATAAATATTATTATATTTAACGTTTATTTTACGTTTTATAATGAGTTTTGCATGAATAATATGTCACAAATGTACAGAATTTGTTTAAACAGTACGCTACGAATAAAATTTATTAATATCTAGTGTTTAATTACATAGAAATTTTCATATTTCGCCTTAGGATACCGGGTTGCCTAAAACGGGAAAAATACATATTTTTTTCAACATCGAAATTTATTGCTTTTTAAAAATTTTTTGAACTTTTATGCATATGAGCTTTGCAAAACAAACATGAAACTATGATGTCAGTAATCGCTTTTGTTTCTGAAGTTCCTTGAAATCGAAAATTTTCGGAAAATATGGAAGGGGGCCAGTTTTAGACAACTTTCTCGTACTGAGTTCCAGAAAATTGAAAAAATATAAAAGCTTCAAGTTTGTCAAGGATAATACGTTTGACTTCTCATTCATCAAAGGCAACAGATTAGCCCAGGTCGGATTTAAAAATAGAATAAAATCATGCAGATGGTTTCTAGAATTTATTTTTTGAATTTTTTTACAATTTATTTTTCGAGATTTAAAAAAGCTCTTCATTATTTCTGACAATGAGTGTATGTGTGATTACGTTCATAAATCGGGAAAGCGGGATAAATTAACTATAGTGAATGTTATCAGTGAATGTGACATCGATATTGGGTATACACGAGACTCGTCTCGTAATTACAGATTCAGGGATTTCCTAGCCTATCTCTATTGTCGTACGCAGTATACTCCCGCATGTTTGATTCATCTGATCCACCACAAGAGAACACCAATACAAGTGTGTCTAATGCTTTATGGTATGTTGACTGGTGCTTTATGTGATTGCGCGCATAATCTCGTGTGCATTCCTGGCGACGTAGACATGCGATTGTATCGTGATAATATCTTTACGCGTGTCGACAACATTAGCAATGATGTTAACATACTTGAGGGTGCTTTAGCCAATTACAATGTGTAATATTAACGAGAAAATTAATCCTCGTGTTTTTCTATAAATTAAAACTGAGGGGAGCAAAATGAGGCATAAAAAGATATTAGTATAATAAAGAAAATATGTGTTTGTCTAAAAGAAAAAGATTGAAAATTGAAAGTCCAAAAAATGGCATTTACAGAAAATTGCAGTTGAAATTCGTCGCAGAACACAAGCATCTAAACTTTAAAAAACCCATGGAACTTTCTTTTAAAATACTTTTTTTACGGTTTTCATTTCAGTATCATTATCTGTAAACTTTATAACCTTGAGCATAATCATTGTTTAATTATTACTTGGGAAAATCTTAGATCTTATTACCTAGAAAAATCTGGAATTATTATTATTTTTTTTTCTTAGTTTGGATAGAGACGCTGTTTTTTATCATAAAATTATGTTCTTCGTAAATAAACTAAAATATTTTAGAGAAAATTTAAAAAGAAGTCCAGTAAAAATTTCGTTAATTTGAACGCATTTAGAACTTCAAGCACATAGGATACGAAAACGTAAAATTCAGGTATTTCAGTAAGGATCTCATATTTTCCTTATAGCTAGATGAAAATAATTTTTTAAATCCCAACTTTTCAGAGTTCAGAACAATCCTTGTTACTATCAAGGGTTTAAAAAGTTTAAGAAGTCTTAAGCTGAATCCTAAAGGAGGAAAAACTATCTCGAGGCGCCGAAATAGATACTGAGAAACAGTAAAGTCGATTTCTTATATACCCTCAGGCTAAAGGAGAATTTCTTTCGAATTTCAACACTCTAAACTCTAAACTTCAAAGTCTCTAGTTGAGGAAGCTTTGGAAAAACGAAAATATCTTCAAAGCATTGATTGCGCAAAATATTGAGCTGGGAATAATTCTTCATTACTTAATAAATATTTGGCACATAATTGTAAGAAATTC
The DNA here is from genome assembly GCA_037177015.1 of Euceroptres primus. Taxonomy (NCBI): domain Eukaryota; kingdom Metazoa; phylum Arthropoda; class Insecta; order Hymenoptera; family Figitidae; genus Euceroptres; species Euceroptres primus. The sequence continues at coordinate 9,465 of JBAGKK010519752.1, forward strand.
AGTGAATTTCCAAATCCCAAAGAGGCTAGGAAGTTGTTGAGCATTTCCTTATGTTCGTAATGATTTCTCAAGGGATCTGGTGTACGTGCCCATTATTGCTTTCACTGGCATCTCCAATGATGTTGTGACAGGGTTGGTGTTGGCATCTGTGTGCATGAGAATTGCAAAATTAACTGAGGGAGTAAATTACGATATAAACATATCGGAGCTTTTGCTATAGGAACCTTTTTTGCTCAGGTCGCAATTTTTCAAACTGAACAATAGCTTTCAACGGTTAAAAATATGGGATCCTATTACGCATATATGAACGATTAGGTGCAATAACGGTGTTCTTGCATTTTCAAAGTCACTTGTTTTTCATTTGTTCTTCATAAAGTTATGTACAAAACAAATGAAAAATAAGTGACTTCTAAAAATGCAGGTTCACCGTTATTGTACCCAAATATAGAATGGTCTATTCTCCGGTAAACTTTCAGATTTTCAAAAAACAAATTTTGAAAAATAAATTTAAACCCACACTTATGGCATTTTGCACATGGATTCTTGGGGGGTGATCAAACTTATATTAAACCATTTACTGACATAGTTCACCATTTACTTAATGACTCTTTTAATGGTTTTTCAAAATTTATTTAAATTATCGGCTTTTCACTTTGAAAACAAGTGAAACAACTGACTCAAAAGGTTATAATAACTAATACATCAACTGAATGTAAACGTCACTTATTTCATTTTCTGATTTTTTTACACATAACGACAGTTGTACCAGCGACACGACATTTTAAAACTAAAAAAAAAATAAATCGGAATTTTTAAATGCGCATTTGCAGTATAACAAATTTTGCAGAAGTCAGGACCGTTATACACACAGAAAAAAAGTTTGTTGATTGAACCAAATTGTTTATTTTTTGGTTGAATTAACTAAAACTTTTTCAAACAAACATTTGGTTGACTATATAATAATCCAATTCTGTTGGTGAACCAACCAAAATTTAGTTGATTCATCCAAATATTTTTCTGAGTTCACCAGCAACACTTCATTTGTACGAATGCACTTTTGTATATTGTCCAACAAATAAATTTGTTAATATTGAACTCAAATCCTTTTCACTGTGCGTAAGTAAAAAATGTTACCGTTACACTAGCGATGTGTAAATTTTTAAACAAACTTTCCGATTTAAGTACACATTTTTTATACATCTTATGTAATTTTTATTTATTATTATTATTTTATTTATTATCAGATTTATGGAATATTTTTAACTGAAGTTTTTTTAACACCCAAGTTTCAGATAAATATCTAATAAAATATAAAACTGATAGACTTTCAAACATACAAAAATGCAAAATGGACACTCTGCAAAAGTGACATTTCGCATATATTAACGATTAATTAATCGTCAATGTTACAAGTTTACACAAAAGAGCAATTGCCTCACGCAGTTTTTGCTACAATTAAATATATCTTAGCTCTCTAAATTTGAATTAGTGAAAAGTCGGTCACTAATACACTTTAGTGAAAATTTCTGCTTATTATTAGTAGCTTTTGACTAAAGTTTTAGTGAAATGTTTAAAACTACTAAAAAAAATAGTGAAAAATGACTAATAATTAGTAGAAATTGTCACTAAAGTAAATTAGTGACCGACTTTTCACTAATTCAGATTTAGAGAGAGAGTTAATTATTATTTCCTCTTGGAACATCAATAAATAACGTTAACATAAAATCTCAAACTTCGCCTATATACTTGCGTAGAAATTCCTAATTCGTTCTTTCGACTTTGCGCCACCGTTTGTCCCTGAAAAATACTTTAGCAGTTAATCACTAGCTTCATGCTTTTTAAAGGTATTTCTAGAATTTTTTACATTCTCCTCAGAGAAGATATAAGATTTGTGTAAAATCCCCCCCCCCCGCCGTTTTTGTCAAATGTCCACGTTTAGAGACCCCCTGAACCCAAAAAATGGTTTTCGCGAATGTGTCTGTTTGTCTGTGTGTCTGTCTGTCTGTAGATTTTTTTTTTGTTAGCACGATAACTTTCGAAAGAATTGACAGATTGGCTTGGCCTTTGGTATACTCTTTTACTGTCTTAAAATGAAGGTCAAGTTCGTTAGCCAGCCATTTTGAATAAAAATTCAAAAAGTTACAGCATTTTGAAAATTTTTGAGACCACTCTTTTTAGCAATTTACAAATTGTATGCACGGATGTTCATAGTACCCAGAAAGAAGAACAATTTATCTTCACGACATTTTTCAATAAAATGAAAATTATCAGACTTGGAGTATTCTGAAAATTCAAAAAATCAAAAGAAAATGAAGATTTTAAGCCAAACAACGGACGATATGAACAAAAATCAGGAAAAGAAAAATATTGCTTTTTTAAAGCTCTACAAGATTGGCATAACGAATTTTTGAATTTTAACAAAAATCTAAAATTCAAATTTTCCCGCCAAAAAACGTGAGATGAAAAAATATTCAATGGAAAAATCATTGGTCTTAAGTAGATCTACAAATTTTTGGTTGACCATTTTTTGATAGGATAAGTAGTTTTCGTTTTAATCTTAAAAATTTTGTTATAAAAATTAAAAATTCAATTTCCCCGCCAAAAAACATGAGATATGAGAAAATCTTACAAAAAAATGATTGGCCGTAAAAATATCTACCAATTTCCAATTAACCGTTTTTTGATTGGATAAATAATTTTAGTTTTAATTGTGAAAAATACTGTTGCGCGGGCACATTCTCATCGCGCGCTTCGCTCGCTAGTTTGAGGCCCTAGGCGCGTGGAGTGACCGACGCGCTTCGCGCTCTGATCCAATCAGAAAAAGTTTAATCGAAAATTGTTTTTTGGCCTTAAAATTCATTTAAGGCCAAAATTAATTTTTAAGGCCAATCATTTTTTTTTGTAAGAATTTCTCATGTTTTTTGGCGGGGAAATTGAATATTTTAATTTTTTAACCACATTTTTAAGATTAAAACGAAAACTGCTTATCCTATCAAAAAATGGTCAATAGAGAATTTGTAGATCTATTTAAGACCAATAATTTTTCCATTGAATATTTTTTCATATCACGTATTTTGGCGGGAAAATTTGAATTTTCAATTTTTTTTTTTAATTTAAAAAGTTGTGATGCCAATATTGTAGATCCTTCAAAAAGAAATGTGTTTCTTCTCTTGACTTTTTTTTCATGTCGTGCGTTATTTGGCTTAAAATCTTCATTTTTTTTTGATTTTTTGAATTTTGAAAATGCTATAAGTCTGATAATTTTCATTTTATTGAAAAATGTCATAAGGATAAATTGTTCTTCTTTCTGAGTGCTATGAACATCTGTACATAGAATTTGTAAATTACAAAAAAAAGTAGTCACGAAAATTTTCAAAATTCTGTAAACTACTTATCCTATCAAAAAATGGTAAACAGAAAATTTGTAGATCTTTTTAAGACCAATAATTTTTTTATTGAATATTTTTTCATATCTCACGTTTTTTGGCGGGAAAATTTGAATTTCCGATTTTTTTTTTTAATTCAAAAAAGTTGTTATGCCTATGTTGTAGAGCTTTAAAAAAAATGTTTTTCTTATCTTGACTTTTTTTCATATCCTGCGTCGTTTGGCCTAAAATCTCCATTTTCTTTTGAGTTTTTGAATTTTTAAAATGCTGTAAGTCTGATAATTTTCATTTTATTAAAAAATGTCATTAAGATAAATTGTTCTTCTTTCTAAACACTATGAACATATGTTCATATAATTTGTAAATTGCAAAAAAAAGTGGTTTTAAAAATTTTCAAAATGCTGTGGTTTTTTGAATTTTTATTTAAAATGGCTGGCTAACGAACTTGACCTTCATTTTAGGACACTAAAAGAGTATACCAAAG
>JBAGKK010519763.1:0-13333 GCA_037177015.1 Euceroptres primus
TGGCGGTCTCGGGTAGATGAGGCAATGAACTTTCGAGTTCCAAATGCCGATAAATAATAATAATAATAATAATGTACAATTGAAAGTAAGCAGTCGGGGTGAATCGTCGAAAATTCGGGCCCCTCTACCTTGACAACCTATTATAGACTAGGTGCACCTCCTTTACAGAATTTAAAGAGGTCCACTAACACTACAATGTGATGAAGTTTCAATAAGATAGGCGACAACAAAATTTGAGGCGGATACACTTGGCAAATTTTACCCCATACATATTGTATACATATTGTATATACATACAGATACGATATATTATAAAATAATATTATAATCTGTTTACATTAATGTAAATCACGGTATGATAAATGTGTTTAGAACTTACCAAAATATGGATGAAATAAAATCAGAACGACGAACTTTAATGAGTGCAAACAGAAACTAGATAGTTTGTATCAGCTCGCTAACACAGTTATGGCATTCGTAAGCTGAAGCTGTACTTTTATACAGGTTTCAGTTCCTTTGTAAATAAAGTAACGTATTAGGAATAGTGCATTTAATTTAATATGTACAATGTTCCTTGAATCCTGTAAGTAGAATCTGACAGAATTATAATAGTTAAGAATATCCTTGTTATTCAAGTTCTTAAACATTTATAAATCACTTTATATACAAAAGGTTTGAAGTAATTTGAAATTCTTCCGCAGAATTCACAATGCAAATTTATAATCTCTTAAGCACCCTCATTAGGGTAATGGTCAGGCGATTAGGCTTTGAAATGCCAAATGTCCCATCCATTACCACCTTCCTATGTTCCATCCGTTACCACTTTTTTCGTATTCTCCGAGTATTATAAAAATTTTCAAAATTAACTATGATGTGTATTACCTCAAACTAGCTTTAGATTTAAAATTTTTAATCTTTTGTTGCATACTGAAGGAAATGAGATAAACTTTTCTATTATTTTGGTAACGCATGGGACCATTCAAACCGAATCTTAGAAGTTCATAAAAAAGGAGTTGCAAACCAAACAATTTTTCTGTATTCTAGATGAATAAGTAGACAAATAGTTGTAGATTTCATTGAATATTTTACATTAATAATCCAGTACTGTTAATAGGAAACCAAATTTTTTCTGTACCACGAGTAATGGAATATATATTAAATAGCTGAATTGTTAAATATAGCTATTTAAAAAAAATTTATTTTAACAGTTTGGGTTATCTTACTTTGGAATGGCCGATAATCAAGAACCGGATTCTCGCTTGAAATGCCCGATAAGAACTGTTCCCTTTCCTGCGGGAGGAGAGAAAACAAGTTTACTCGCTAATAGGCGAGTGAAGACTGAATCTCTGTTCGAACCGTGCGATCATCCGCCGAGGACGGCTCGGAAGAGCGAGGTACCAGCTAAGATCTGACTGTCTCCCGCTCGACTCGTACGACCGTCGAGGGGTGGGGGTGGCGGTGGCGAACGCGTGAACTAGTCTCCCTACCTCTCGATGGTCCCACGAAACGCGTCGGGATTCAAATGACTTATTGTGACTTAATTCTAATAAGAAGGTGTAAATCTAATTTAATTTACCCCCCCCCCACCTTTGCGGGATGTTGCTTCGATAAATATAGAAATGAAACTTATTAATAAAACGAATTTAATTGGGTAACAATTTTATGTTATGAAAGAACTCCTAAAACATAAAGTTTTTTGAGTCTTTTTCCTATTATTTTTTACCTTCAAAAAATCGCTTTTGGAATTAAAATAAAGTTCTACGTAACTTTATTCATCATTAAAACTTTTGTGTTAAGTTTTTAAAAATCGATTGCTATATTATAATAAATAAATTTGCACAGGGTGAAGTAATTTATGTATGAATTATATTTATATACTATTAGATTAAAGAACTGGTTCCTGGAAGTTTATTCATAAAATTGTTAACAAGTTAACATAACAAAAATTAAAATTTTTAAAAACTTACATATTGTATACATTCAAGTATAATATACAAAATTTTGTATATAATTTATATACAATTTATATATGATTTATATAGGATTTTTTCACCTGGGTAACAACGCGTCGATGAAGTGAGAACGTTTTCGAATCGACGCAATATGCAAGCTTAGGTTTCTATTGAAGAAGCACCTTGCAGATCGTACACCAAAAGGATAGCGACAACTGCTATTCAACGAAAGAATAAGTAACGAAAAATTTCCCAAATCACTATCCCATTTTGTCAGAAAAAAATTTCCGTGACAATAACCTATTTTTACGAAAATTTCCGTAAAAATAGCCTATTGTCACGGAAATTTTTTAGTATCAATAGCCTGCTGTCACGGAAAAATTTCCGTACCAAAAACTTATTGTTACGGAAATTTCCGTGGCAATAACCAATAATAACGGAGATTTCAGTAACAATACGTTATTCTTACGGAAATTTGGTCATATCATTATAGTTTACTGTCACTATTGTTAAGGAAAAATTTCCTTACCAATAATCTATTGTTATTGTTACGCGAAATTTTCTAACCTCAAAAACGTAATCTCTCCACACACAAAAGAACAAAGAGCGCAATAGTTCATACTCGGCTTCGGTCGTTAATAGTCGAAAACGCGTACCGCGAGGGCCACATGATGACTCAGTGGTGTATCATGAAGCAATGATACTCACTGCTCTATCGACATTCGTGCAGAATAAACGACTGGTTACTCTCGATAAACGACTGGCTCGTGTCTATTGTATACACTAACCAGAAATTTATGAAAGAATTTGTTTTCTATAAAAGAACCAATCGGGATTTTCTCCGTGCAGTTCGAGATTAGATCATTTCACTCACTTTGGTAAATGATAAAAATGAATAAATGAATGAATTAATTAATCTTTTTTTTTACAAAAGTTAACAATTGCAAGTTTTTAACAAAAAGTTTTGTTAACAATATAAGTCATTTAACTTTATACATACAATGACTACAACGTCATTGTCGCGTTATTGCCGATTGTCGCATGTTTAAACGCGGTTCGATGCGAATGGCTTTTAACCGTGCGACAGTTGGTAACAACGTGTCGATAACAACGTCCGACCGTATACTTGTCGACGCAATTGCGAGCTTAGGTTTCTATTGGAGAAGCACCTTGCAGATCGTACACCAAAACGATAGCGGAGACTGCTATTTAACGAAAGGATAGGTAACCCGTGTGACCAGCTCGGGTCAGCAAACTCTGAATATTCTAAACGAATACGTAGAAAAAAAACAATTGAATGTGCTTCTCTAATAAAAACCTGAACAGGCACGTTGCGTCAATACGTAAACATTGTGACGTCATCGACTCGTTGTTACCATCTGTCGCATGTTCAAGGGCGGTTTAATACGAATCGCGTATAACAATGGGACAGTTGGTGGCAACGCGTCTATGACGTTAGAACGTTTACGTATCAGCGCAATGATCGAGCTTAGGTTTCTATTGCAGAAGCACCTTGCAGATCGTACACCAATTGGATAGCCACAACTGTTGTCCAACGTGGATAGGTAACTCATGTGAGTAGCTTGAGTCAGCTCACTCAAAATATTATAAACGAATGAGCAGAGAAAGAAACATGTGAAGGTGCTTTCTCAATAGAAACCTAAATTGGCACGTTGCGTCAATATGTGAACGTTGTAACGTCATTGACGCGTTGTTACCAATTGTCGCATGTTTAAACGCGGTTCGATGCGAATGGCTTTTAACCGTGCGACAGTTGGTAACAACGCGTCGATGACGTCAGACCGTTTTCGTATAGACCCAATGAGCAAGCTTAGATTTCTATTGGAGAAGCACTTTGCAGGTCATACACCAAAAGGATCGCGACAACTGCTATTCAACGAAAGGATAGGTAACTCCTGTGACTAGTTTAGGTCAACGTATTCAAAATATTCTAAATGTATAGGTTAAGAAGAAACAATTGAAGGTACTTTGAAATAGAAACCTAAACTGCCACGTTGCGTCAATACGTAAACATTGTGACGTCATCGACTCGTTGTTACCATCTGTCGCATGTTCAAACGCGGTTTGATACAAATCGCGTATAACAATGGGACAGTTGGTAACAACGCGTCTACGACGTTAGAACGTTTAGGTATCGACGCAATGAGCAAGCTTAGGTTTCTATTGCAGAAGCACCTTGCAGATCGTACACCAAATGGATAGCGACAACTGCTGTCCAACGAAAGGATAGGTAGCTCGTGTGAGTAACTTGAGTCAGCTCACTGAAAATATTATAAACAAATACAAAGAAAAAGAAAAATTGAAGGTGCTTTTCAATAAAAACCTAAACTGGCATGTTGCGTCGATACGTAACATTCTGACGTCATCGACGCGTTGTTACCAATTGTCGCATGTTCAAACGCGGTTTGTTACGAATCGCGTTTAGCAATAGAACAGTCGGTAACAACGCGTCTATGACGTTAGAACGTTCACGTATCGACGTAATGTGCGTGCTTAGGTTTCTATTTGAGAAGCACCTTGCAGATCGAACACCAAAAGGATAGCGACAACTGCTGCTCATCGAATGAATAGGTAACTGGTGTGACCAGTTTAAGTCAGCACGCTCAAAATATCCTAAACGAATACGTAGAAAAAGAGACAATAGGTTGAACATGTGACGAGCTTGGGCTAGTATACCTAAAATATTCTAAACGAATACGTAGAAAGAAAACGATTGAACGTGCTTCTGCAACAGAAACCTAAACTGGCGCGTTACTTCAATTAGTAAACATTGTGACGTCATCAGCGCATTGTCACCAACTGTCGCATGGTAAAATATGGTTAGATACAAATTGCGATTATCCATGCGACAGTTCGTAACACCATTTCGATGACGTCACACCGTTTACGTATCAACGTAATCTGCGAGCTTAGGTTTCTATTCGAAAAGCACCTTGCAGATCGTACCCCAAAAGGATAGCGTCAACTGGTATTCAACGAAAGGCTAGGTAACTCGTGCGACCAGCTTGAGTCAGCACACTCAAGATATTCTTGTTGAATACGAAGAGAAAACAATTGTAGATCTTACACCAAAAGGTTAGGGACAACTGCAATATAGCGAAATCATTGGTAAATCGTGTGGGGAGCTTAGGTCACCACACAAAATATTCTAGTCGAAAACGTGGAAAAAAAAATGAATACCGTACACCAAAACAAAAGCAACATCTGCTGCTGTACAACCAAATTAGGGTGAATTGCGATATCAGCCTGTGTTAGTACACTCAAAATAGTCTATTTGAAAACATAGAAAAAAAACAAATCAAGGTCGTACATTAAAAGGATAGCGACAACTGCTATTCAACGAAATGATGGGTTAAACATGTGACGAGCTTGGGCTAGTACACCTAAAATATTCTAAGCGAATACGTAGGAAGATAACAATTAAACCTGCTTCTCCAAAAGAAACCTAAACTGAAACGTTACGTCAATACGTAAACGTTGTGACGTCATTGTCGCGTTGTTGCCAATGGTCGCATGTTTAAACGCGGTTCGATGCGAATTGCGTTTAACCATGCGACAGATGATATCAACGCGTCGGTGACGTGAGAACGTTCACGTATCGACGCAATATGCAAGCTTGTTTCTATTGAAGAATTATCTTGCAGATAGTAGGCCAAACGTATAGCGAAAACTGCTCTTCAACGAAAGGGTAGGTAGCACGTTTGACCAGCTTAAGTCAGCACACTCAAGATATTCTAGTTGAATACGTACAGAAAACAATTGAAGAACGTACACAAAAAGTCTAGCGACAACTAATGTTCAACGAAAGAGTCGGTAACTCGTGTGAATAGTTTAAGTCAGCACGCTCAAAATATTTTAAACGGACACATAGAAAAGGAGACAATAGGTTGATCATGTGACGAGCTTGGGCTAGTGCAACTAAAATATTCTAAACGAATACGTAGAAAGAAAACAATTGAACGTCCTTCTCCAATAGAAACCTAAACTGGCACGTTGCGTCAATACGCAAACGTTGTGACGTCATTGTGGCGTTGTTACCAAATGTCGCATCTTTAACGTGGTTCGATGTGATTGGCGTTTAACCATACGGCAGTTGTTAACAACGCGTCGATCAAGTGAGAACTTTTTCGAACCGACGCAATATGCAAGTTTAGGTTTCTATTGCAGAAGCACCTTGCAGATTCAACACCAAAAGGCTAGCGACAACAGCTGTTTAACGAAAGTATAGGTAACTCGTGTGACTAGTTTAAGTCAGCACGCACAAAATATTTTAAACGAATACGTAGAAAAGGAGAGAATAGGTTGAACATGTGACGAGCTTGGGCTAGTACAACTAAAGTATTCTAAAAGAATACGTAGCAAGAAATCAATTGAACGTGCTTCTCCAATAGAAACCTAAACTTTCACGTTGCGTCAATACGTCAAAGTTTTGACGTTATTGACGCATTATCACCAACTTTCGCATGTTCAAACGCGGTTCGTTGCGAATGGCTTTTAACCGTGCGACAGTTGGTAACAACGGGTCGATGACGTCCGACCGTTGACTTGTCGACGCAATGTACGAGCTTAGGTTTCTTTTACAGAAGCACCATGCAGATCGTACACCAAAACGATAGCGGAAACTGCTATTTAACGAACGGATAGGTAACCCGTGTGACTAGCTCAGGTCAGCAAACTCTAAATATTCTAAACGAATATGTAGAAAGAAAACAATTGAACGTGCTTCTCCAATAGAAACCTAAACTGGCGCGTTACATCAAAAAGTAAACATTGTGACGTCATCGGCGCATTGTCACCAACTGTCGCATGGTAAAATGTGGTTAGATACAAATTACGTTTAACCATGCGACAGTTGGTAACACCATGTCGATGACGTGACACCGATTACGTACCAACGTAATGTGCGAGCTGAGGTTTCTATTCGAAAAGCACTTTGCAGATCGTACACCAAAAGGATAGCGTCAACTGGTATTCAACGAAAGGCTAGGTAACTCGTGCGACCAGCTTGAGTCAGCACACTCAAGATATTCTTGTTGAATACGAAGAGAAAACCATTGTAGATCGTACTCCAAAAGGCTGGAGACAACCGCAATATAGCGAAATCATTGGTAAATCATGTGGGGAGCTTGGGTCACCACACAAAATATTCTAGTCGAAAACGTGGCAAAAAAAATGAATATCGTACACCAAAATAAAAGCAACAACTGCTGCTGTACAACCAAATTAGGGTAAATTTCGATATCAGCATGTGTTAGTACACTCAAAATAGTCCATTTGAAAGCATAGAAAAAAACAAATGAAGGTCCGACATTAAAAGGATAACGACAACTGGTATTCAACGAAAGGGTAGGTAGCTCGTTTGACCAGCTTAAGTCAGCACACTCAAGATATTCTAGTTGAATACGTAGAGAAAACAATTGAAGAACGTACACCAAAAGTCTAGCGAAAACTGCGATATAAAGTGATCATAGGTAAATCGCGCGGGGAGCTTGGGTCGGCACACACAAGATATTCTATTCAAAAACGTAGAAAAAAAGAAATGAATGCCGTACACCAAAAGAATCGCGACAACTGCTACACAACCAAATGAGGGTGAATTGTGCTACCAGCCTGTGCTAGTACACTGAAAATAGTCTATTTGAAAGCGTAGAATAACAAATGAATGTCGTACATTAAAAGGTAGCAACAACTCTTATTCAACGAAATTATAGGCAACTCGTGTGACTAGCTTGAGTCAGCACACACAAAATATTCTAAACGAACAGGTAAAAAAAAAATTGAAAGTTCTGGAATAGAAACCTAAACACGCACGTTGCGTCAAAACGAAAACGTTGTGATGTCATTGTCGCGTTGTTACCAAATGTTCGTATCTTTACACGCAGATTGATGCGAATGGCGTTTAACCATGCGACAGTTGATAGCATTCGCGTCGGTGACGTGAGAACTTTTACGGATCGACGCAATGTGCAAGCTTATGTTTCTATTGAAGAATTATCTTGCAGATCGTAGACCAAAAGGATAGCGACAACTGCTCTTCAACGAAAGGGTAGATTGCTAATGTGACCTGCTTGAGTCAGCACACTCAAGATATTCTAGCTGAATGCATAGAGAAAACAATCAAGAGTCGTACACCAAAAGTCAAGCGACGGCTGATATATAAAGAGATCATAGGTAAATCGCGTGGGGAGCTTGGGTTGGCACACACAATATATTCTATTCGAAAACGTAGAAAAAAAGAAATGAATACCATTCACCAAAAGAATCGATAGAACTGCTGTACGACCAAATGAGGCTGAATTGTGTTGCCATCCTGTGTTAGTACACTCAAAATAGTCTATTTGAAAGCGTAGAATGACAAAAATGAGTGTCGTACATTAAAAGGATAGCGACAACTGCTATTCAACGAAAGGATAGGTAACCCGTGTAACCAGTTTGTCAACACACTCAAAATATTCTAAATGTATACGTCGAAAAGAAACAACTGAAGGTGCTTCTCTAATAGAAATTTAAGCTGGCACGTTGCGTCGATACGTAAATATTGTGACCTCATCGGCGCATTGTCACCAACTGTCGCATGGTAAAATGTGGATAGATACAAATGGCGTTTAACTATGCGACAGTTGGTAACACCATGTCGATGACGTCACACATTTTACGTATCAACGTAATGTGCGAGCTTAGGTTTCTATTGGAGAAGCAACTTGCAGATCGTACACCAAAAGGATAGCGACAACTGTTATTCAACAAAAGGTTAGGAGCTCGTGTGACCAGCTTGAGTCAGCACATTCAAGATATTCTTATTGAATACGTAGAGAAAACAATTGTAGATCGTACACCAAAAGGCTAGGGACAACTGCAATACATCAAAATCATTGGTAAATCGTGTGGGGAGTTTGGGTCACCACACAAAATATTCTAGTCGAAAACGTGGAAAAAAAACAAATGAATACCGTACACCAAAACAAAAGCAACATCTGCTGCTGTACAACCAAATGAGGATGAATTGCGATACCAGCCTGTGTTAGTACACTCAAAATAGTTTATTTGAAAGCATAGAAAAGAACAAATGAAGGTCGTACATTAAAAGGATAGCGACAACTGTTATTCAACGAAATGATAGTTTTAACATGTGGCGAGCTTGGACTAGCACACTCAACATATTCTGAACCAAGACGTAGAAAAAAAAGCAATTGAAGTTTCTTCGTCAATAGAAACCTAAACTGGCACATTGAGTCGATACGTAAACGGTGTGACGTGATCGACGCATTGTTACCAACTGTCGCATGGGTAAACGAGGTTCGGCACGCATAGCGTTTAAACATGCGGCACTTGGTAACAACGCGTCTATGGCGTTCAGAACTTTTACGTATCGACGCAATATGCAAGCTTAGATTTCTATTGCAGAAAGCACCTTCCAGATCGTACACCGAAAGTATAACTGGCACTTTGCGTCAATACGTTAACGTTGTGACGTCATTGACGCGTTGTTACCAACCGTCGCATGTTAAACGCGGTTTGATGCGAATTGTGTTTAACCATGCGACAGTTAATAAAAACACGTCGATGAAGTGAGAACGTTTTCGTATCGACGAAATGTTTAAGCTTAGGTTCCTAATGGAGAAGCGCCTTGCCGTTCGTACACCAAAAGAATAGCGACAACTCCTGTCCAGCGAAAGGCTAGGTAACTGGTATGACCAGCTTGAGTCAGCACACTTAAGATACTCTACTTAAATACGTAAAGAAAACAATTGGAGATCATACACCAAAAGGCTAGCGACAACTGCAATATAGCGAGATCATAGGTAAATCGTGTGGGGAGCTTGGGTTAGCACACTCAAAATATTCTAGTCGAAAACGTAGAAAGAAACAATGAATACCGTACAACAAAAGAATAGCAACAACTGCTGGTGTGAATGAGGGTGAATTGCGATTCCAGCCTGTGGTACGTAGTGTACGCAAAATAGTCTATTTGAAATCATAGAACGAAGCAATTGAAGGTCGTACATTAAAAGGGTAGAGACAACTCCTATTCAACGAAATGATAGGTTGAACATGTGACGAGCTTGGGTTCGCACACTCAAAATATTCTAAACGAATACGTAGAAAAAAAAAACAATTGAACGTGCTTCTCAAATAGAAATTTAAGCTGGCACGTTGCGTCGATACTTAAACATTGTGACGTTACTAACTGTCGCATATTTAAACGAGGCTCGATGCGAATAGTGTTTAACCATACGATAGTTGATAACAATGCGTCGATGAAGTGAGAACTTTTTCGAATTGACGCAATATGCAAGCTTAGGTTTCTATTAGAGAAGTACCTTGCAGATCGAACACCAAAAGGATAGCGACAATTTTTGTTGTCACAAAGGATATGTAACTCGTGCGACTAGTTTAACTCAGCACTCTCAAAACATTCTAAACGAATACGTAGAAAAAGAGACAATAGGTTGAACATGTGACGAGCTTGGGCTAGTACACCTAAAATATTCTAAACGAATACGTAGAAAAAAAACAATTGAACGTGCTTCTCCAATAGAAACCTAAACTGCCACGTTGCGTCAATACGTAAACATTGTGACGTCATCGACTCGTTGTTACCATCTGTCGCATGTTCAAACGCGGTTTGATACAAATGGCGTTTAACCATGCGACAGTTGGTAACACCATGTCGATGACGTCACACATTTTACGTATCAACGTAATGTTGGAGCTTAGGTTTATATTGGAGAAGCACCTTGCAGATCGTACACCAAAAGGATAGCGACAATTGTTATTCAACGAAAGGTTAGGTAGCTCGTGTGACCAGCTTGAGTCAGCACACTCAAGATATTCTTGTTGAATACGTGGAGAAAACAATTGCAGATCGTACACCAAAAGGCTAGGGACAACTGCAATATAGGGAAATCATTGGTAAATTGTGTGGGGAGTTTGGGTCACCACACAAAATATTCTAGTCGAAAACGTAGAGAAAAAAACAAATGAATACCGTACACCAAAAGAAAAGCAACATCTGCTGCTGTACAACCAAATGAGGATGAATTGCGATACCAGCCTGTGGTACGTAGTACACGCAAAATAGTCTATTTGAAATCATAGAACGAAGCAATTGAAGGTCGTACATTAAAAGGATAGCGACAACTGCTATTCAATGAAATGATAGTTTTAACATGTGGCGAGCTTGGGCTTGCACACTCAAAATATTCTGAACGAATATGTAGAAAAAAAAAGCAATTGATGTTTCTTCTTCAATAGGAACCTAAACTGGCACGTTGAGTCGATGCGTAAACGCTGTGACGTGATGGACGCATTGTTACCAACTGTCGCATGGGTAAACGAGGTTCGACACGCATAGCGTTTAAACATGCGGCACTTGGTAGCAACGCGTCTATGGCGTTCAGAACTTTTACGTATCGATGCAATATGCAAGCTTAGGTTTCTATTGCAGAAAGCACCTTCCGGATCGTACACCAAAAGGATAAAAGTTGATAAAAACACGTCGATGAAGTGAGAACGTTTTCGTATCAACGAAATGGTCAAGCTTAGGTTCCTAATGGAGAAGCACCTTGCCGTTCGTGCACCAAAAGGTTAGCGACAACTCTTGTCCAACGAAAGGCTAGGTAACTCGTGTGACCAGCTTGAGTCAGCACACTTAAGATATTCTAGTTAAATACGTAAAGAAAACAATTGGAGATCGTACAACAAAAGGCTAGCGACAACTGCAATATAGCGAGATCATAGGTAAATCGTGTGGGGAGCTTGGGTTAGCACACACAAAATATTCTAGTCGAAAACGTAGAAAGAAGCAATGAATACCGTACAACAAAAGAATAGGAACAACTGCTGGTGTAAATGAGGGTGAATTGCGATACCAGCCTGTGGTACGTAGTACACGCAAAATAGTCTATTTGAAATCATAGAACGAAGCAATTGAAGGTCGTACATTAAAAGGGTTTGCAGCTCCTCTGACGGAGATTCTTCGATTCAAACTATTAAATCTTAATAAATTTTGGGTAAGTAAAGTTTTAAGTGTCTCTCCCTAGGTCTATGCTAAAACTCAAGCCAAGTATTTCTTTCGTAGAAGTAAAAAGGCAACCATTTTCAATTTTCAGATTATTATATTAAATAAATAATTGAAAATTAATTTAATAATCATTTCGTCGCAAATTTTTTTTAACACAAATTGTTCGCAATGTGTGATTAACATATGGTTAGCTTATCATACAACTTCGATTGCACATCCTGGCTTACTTGAACTACTTCTTCTACCCTAGGAACGATTGAAATATAGTCCGGGAACCAGCTATCTTTTTTGATGACCAAAAGAGCAAAAGCTGAAAATTTGTCCCAGGCTTCATTTGGTATCACTAGTAAGTGAATCAACCTTCAGCTGGCGCACTTCCGGAGGGTGTAGCCGCGGCAGCCTCCCACACACGGAAGATAATAATTTTAAAAAACCAATACTGCAAAAGCTGAGACCTTGTTTAAATATTCATTTTATTGTTAACAAAAGAAAAAACATAATTTGCTGACTTTAGAGTGGCGTATTATGCTTCAGCTTTTCAAATAAACAAGTGAAAAATATGCGCTGAGTAAACTAATACAGCAAAAGCTGAAATTTGGTAAAGTAATAGTTAACTTAAACAGTTACACGAAAAAAATTGTCCGCTGAATTTTTTGAGGTGGATAGGTGCTCAGCTGACAAGATAAAGATGCAGCGTGTCGCGCATCTTGGACTACGCCGGAGTCCAAGATCGCCTGAGCACTTTTCCCTCCCCAAATTTAAAGCTGATTATTTTTTTTCGTTTAACTTATTAAATTACATATTATATTACCAAATTTTAGCTGTTGCGTTATCAGTTATCTATCACTTTTTTGTCACGTAACACATCGCGTCTGTGCAGTTATCATTCAGGATATACGATTAGATTATGTAATCAACTTCTTATTTTACGAATACGACCCCCCCCCGCCCATATATATATATATATATATATGTATAAAATTATTTAAATAAATATGACCCAATCCAGCATCTATCCACCAAAGATTTCGCGCCGCGCTCGTTGTTGTTTAAATAATTATAGTCCGAACTCTATACTATACCTATACAGTCGGCTCGCTGATCACTCATCGAGCCGACTGTACATTATACAGCCGTTTACGCCGCCAACGTTGCTGAAACGTTTCTAAAACGCAATAATATTTTTTTGTAACGAATTGAAATTGTTTTCCTGCATAAAGGGCCTAGGGGGGTAAGCATGCTAAAGTTGCCCCCGCACATATCAAGTTCATATTACCACTATAGATGGACATTGATGTGACATAAAATTCCTACAAAGGATAACTTAAAAATTTTA
>JBAGKK010519784.1:0-13331 GCA_037177015.1 Euceroptres primus
CTGCAACTAACAAATCCTGATCTCTTTTTCTGTCCAAATACTAATTTTTTTTTAAATTACAAAAATGCACTTTTATTTGTTAAAAGCACAAAATTCCGGAAAATCCTTTACACCGTTTTATAGAGCTTTATGGGGGGAACCAATTTCGCCTCTTACGTTTTTTCCTTATCTTGCGTCGTTCTCTCAAAAAATGCAAATTTTCGTTTTGTTTTGCCCACTTATTCTATTTTTTGTCCCTGAATTCGGTTTCACGTGGAATAAAAGTGGTTTTTTCTTATTTTGCATAGTTTTGCCGAAAATGTATTTTTGTCCGACGCCCCTGAAAACGCTCCTTTAGGTGCCTGCTTAGCCAGCGTGAATTTTCCAATTTCAGTCCGATGACGGTTAGCGGGCGTAAAAAATTTTTTGGTTATCAAAAAACCGCCATTTAGAAAATGGCACCTCTTCCTAATAGTTTGGGACAACATCTTTTTGTCGAAAAACCAAAATCCCGAGTGAGAAAAAATGCCGAAAAAATAATTCCCGACAATTCAAATTCTCAAAAAATTCAAATACAGGAAATTTTAATTTAATGCGATTAAAAATACAAATTATCATTATCATTAATAAACAATCTTTTCCAAGTTTAGGCTATAATAAAGGTATATGTACCAAGCAATAAATAAATGCATTAATGGTCATTAAATGCCATTAAAATAAAAAATAACTGTATTTAAACAAAAATTTTTTTTGCTCCAAAATTAGTGAAATAAACATAGCACATTTTAAACGAATCCAATCACGACGTCGCATTTACAGAGGGAGCCTGACAAAAAATATCGTGTCCATCAAGGTCTAAAGGCCAAAACCGTTGGTTACAACACGCTGGTTAATAAATTAAACATTTCTCCGTAGAATTTGAAAATGTGTGTGAAAGCGCAAATCATCAGGATAATTCGGCCTGGGCTCGATCTAATTTTTAATCTATCTGACTGGGTCTGGGTCTGGTTTAGCTTTTTACGTCAAAGAGCTAGATCAAAAATTTCCATACGGGTGTGTACCTGAGCAAATGCTCGCCTGGAAAACGTATGCAAAATTTTGTTTCCTTTTTGAGATTTTTAGAAAAAAATAAATTACTGTGATTACATAATTGACTAGACAATTTTAGAAATCCATGTAAAACATCGAGCGCGAAGCGGGCGAATCATGATGAGAATGTGTTCCATAAGGTCAATAGAGTCTTACATAAGTTAATTGCCCTCTGAACTTGAAATCAAAAACAAAGTTAACAATCTCTTTAAATGTCCTAAACGCTTTGAGAAAAATAAACATGATTTAATTTCTAAAGAGTCAATAAAATGTTACTGAGTCGCAAACTCAATATTCTAAATCGCGAGCTCTAGGAGCGCTAAAACTTATTTTAATAAGAGAGAAATTAAAGTATCATGATGAAATTTCGGAAAATAATAAATAATATATTGAAGCATAAATGTCGGGTGCGTTTTAGTTTTTATGATAAAAAAAATTTCAAAAATAATTTTTTTTTTACAAAACTATGAAACATAACAGACATTGATGCCCCAATATATTATTTATTATTTACCATAATTTCAGCGTAATATTTGTATTTCTCTCTTGATAAATGTGCAAAATATAAATAAAAAGCGGTAGGTAATTAGATGTATATGACACACTGTCACAGGGGTGCCTTCGAGATGTTGCAAAGCGGTAGGGGTTTAAACAAAATTATTTCTGCACGTAGTAACAGGAGTGCCTGCCCGCCTCCCACGAGACGTTGCAAAGGGGTAGGCGTTTGACCAACAGTATTTCTGTAACCAGTCACAGTGGTGCCTTCCAGCCCACACGAGGCGTTGGACAGGAGTAGGGAATTGACCAACATTATTTCTGTAACCAGTGACAGGGGTGATTTATCGCCGCCGATAAGACGTTGGAAAGTGGTAGGGGAGTGACCAACATTATTTCCGTATACAGTCACACGGGCACCTTTCCGCTCCCCATGAGATGTTGCGAAGTGATGGGTGTTTGACCAACATTATTTCTACAACCAGTCACGGGGGTGCCCTACCGCCTCTCACGAGACGTTTCAAAGGGCTAGGGGGTTTGACCAAAATTATTTCTGTAACGCTTACAACGAGAAGTTGCAACGGCGTAGGGGTTTGTCCAAAATTATTTCTGTAACCAGTCACAGGAGTGCATTTCCGCCTCTGATGAGACGTGGCAAACAAGTAGGGATTTGACCAACACTATTTCTGCAACCAGTCACAGGGGTGCCCTCCCGCCCCTCATGGGGCGTTGCAAAGGGTTAGGGGTTTGACCAACATTATTTCTGTATTCAGTAACCCGGGTGCCTTCCCGAACCCGACAAGACGTTGGTAAGGGGTAGGGTTTTGACCAACATTATCTCTGTAACCAGTCACAGGGCTGCCTTCCCGCCCCCAAAAGCCGTTGGCAGGGGTAGGTGTTTGACGAACATTATTTCTGTAACCATTCACAGCGGTGCTTTACAGCCCCCACGAGAGGTTGGAAAGAGGTAGGAGTTTTACCAACAGTATTTCTGTAACCAGTGACAAGGCGGCCCTCCCGCCCAAAGGACCCGTTAGAAGGAGTATGGTTTTGACTCGCATTATTTCTGTATTAAGTCACAGAGGTGCCTTCCCGCTCCCAGCGAGAAGTTGCAAAGGGGTTGGGGTTTGACCAACATTATATCGGTAACCAGTCACAGAGTGGTTTACCGCCCCCAAAGAGTTGTTGCAGTAATGTAGGGGTTTAACTTACATTATTTCTGGATCCTGTCACAGTCTTGTCTTTCCACCCCTCATGAGACGTGGCAAATGGGTAGGGGTTTGACTTAAGTTATTCCTGCATAGGGTCACAGGGTTGCCTTCCCGCCCCCAAGAGCCGTTGGAAGGGGTAGGTGTTTGACCAACATTATTTCCGTTACCAGTCACATAGGTGCCTTCCCTTCCCACGACAAGACTTTTCAAAGGGGTAGGAGTTTTTTCAGCAATATTTCTGTAACCAGTCACAGGGGTGACTTTCCACCCACGACGAGACGTTTGAAAGAGGTAGGGGCATGACCAACATTATTTTTGTTACCAGTCTCAGGGGTGCCTTCCCGCTCCTCATAAGACTTTGCAAATAGATAGGGGTTTGACCAGCATTATTTCTGTAACCAGCCACAGGAGTGCTTTCCCGCCCCTAACAGAACATTAAAAAGGGGTAGGGGTTTCACCAACATTATTTCTGTAACCAGTCACAAGGGTGCACTCTCGCCCCTCACGATACATTGCAAAGAAGTAGGGGTTTGACCAACATTGTTTCTGCAACTGTTCACAGGGCTGCCTTCCCGCCCCCACGAGACGTGGGAAAGGGGAAGGAGTTTGACCAACATTATTTCTGTAACCAGTCAAAAGGGTGCACTCCCGCCCCCACGAGATGTTACAAAAGAGTTAGCGTTTAACCGACATTATTTCTGTAACCAGTGACAGCAGTGCCTTTTAGCCCTCACGAGACGTTGGAAAGGGGTAATGGTTTGATTAACATTATTTCTGTAAAAAGTCACAGAGGTCACATTCCTCCCCCGCAAAGATGTTTTAAAGGCGTAGAAGTTTTCGAGCAATATTTCTGTAAGTAGTAGCAGGGGTGACTTCCCGCCACCGACATGACGTTGGAAATGGGTAGGGGTTTGACCAACACTATTTCTGTATATAGTCACAGCAGTGCCTTTAGCCCCCACAAGAAGATGCAAAGGGGTATGGTTTTGACCAAAATTATTACTGTAACCAGTCACAGTGGTGACTTCCCGCCCTCGACAAGGCTTTGGAAAGGGGTAATGGTTTGACCAATTTGACCAATTTCTGTAACCATTTACAAGGGTGACTTCTCTCCTACGACAAGACTTTTCAAAGGGGTAGGTGTTTTTCCAGCAATATTTCTGTAACCAGTCACAGGGGTGCCGTTCCACCCCCACAATACGTTAAAAAGGGGTAGTGGTTTGACCAACATTATTTCTCTAACTAGTCAGAAGGGTGCAGTCCCGCCCCTCACGATACATTGCAAAGGGGTAGGGGTTTGTCCAACATTATATCTTTAATCAGACACAGGGGTGCTTTCCAGCCCCCACGAGACGTTAAAAAGGTGTAGAGGTTTTACCACCATTCTTTCTGTAACCATTTACAGGGATGCATTCGCATCCCCCGCGAAACGTTGCAAAAAGGTAGGAGTTTCACCAACATTATTTCTGAAACTAGTCACAGAGGTGCCTTCCCCATCCCGCGCGACGTTGGAAAGGGGTAGGGGTTTGACCAACATTATTTTAGTAACCAGTCACAGGGTTGCCTTCCCGCTCCCACGAGACAGTGGAAAGGATATAGGAGTTTGACCAACATTATTTCTCTAACTAACCAAACAGGTGCCTTCCCGCCCCCTCCAGACGATGCAAAGTAGTTAGCGTTTAACCAAAATTATTTCTGTAACCAGTGACAGCGGTGCCTTTCTGCCATCACGATACGTTGGAAAGTGGTAGTGGTTTAATTAACATTATTTATGTAACCAGTAACAGGGCTGACTTTCCTCCCCCGACAAGACTTTTTAAAGGGGTAGAAGTTTGTCCAGCAATATTTCTGTAACCAGTCATAGGGGTGATTTTCCGCCCCCGACAAGACGTTTAAAAGGGGTAGGGGTTTGACCAAGACTATTTCTGTATATAGTGACAGCGGTGCCTTCAGCCCCAACGAGAACATGCAAAGGGGTAAGGTTTTGACCAACATTATTACTGTAACCAGTCACAGGGGTGACTTCCCTCCCCCTACAAGACGTTGGAAAGGAGTATGGGTTTGACAAATATCATTTCTGCAACGAGTCACAAGAATGCCTTTCCGCCCCCACGTAACGTTTCAAAGGGTTTGGGGTTTGACAAACATTATTTCTGCAAACATTCACCGCGCTGCCTTCCCGCCACCACAAAACGATGGAAATTGGTAGAGGTTGGACAAACATTATTTCTGTAACCAGTCACATGGGTGCCATCCCGCCTCCACGAGACGTTGCAAAGGGTTAGGGTTTTGACCAACATCATTTCTATAACCAGTCACAGAGGTACCTTTCCGCCCCCACGAGGCGTTGAAAAGGGAAAGGTATTTGACAA
Source organism: Euceroptres primus (assembly GCA_037177015.1). Taxonomy (NCBI): domain Eukaryota; kingdom Metazoa; phylum Arthropoda; class Insecta; order Hymenoptera; family Figitidae; genus Euceroptres; species Euceroptres primus. Next base: position 5,147 of record JBAGKK010519784.1, read on the forward strand.
ACGTGATTTGTGTAACCAGTCACAGGGGTAACTTCCCGCCAACGACGAGACGTTTAAAAGAGGTAGGGGCATGACCAACATTATTTTTGTTACCAGTATAAGGGGTGTCTTCACGCTCCTCATGAGATGTTGCCAATGGATAGGGGTTTGACCAGCATTATTTTTGTAACCAGTCACAGCTGTGCCTTCCCGCCCCCAGCAGGACGTTGCCAAGGGGTAGGAGTTTCACCAACATTATTTCTGTAACCAGTCACAGGAGTGCATTTCCACCCTCCACGAGACGTTGCAAAGGAATATGGGTTTGACTATCATTATTTTTGTATCCAGTCACAGATGTGCCTTCCCGCTCCACACGAGATGTTTCTAAAGGGTAGGGGTTTGACCAACATTATTTCTGCAACCATTCACTGGGCTCTCCCTCCTACCTCAACGAGACGTTGGAAAGAGGTAAGAGTTTGACCAACATTATTTCTGTAAACAGTCATAGGGTGCCTTCTTACCCCTATGTCACCATTCACAGGGGTGACTTCTTGCCCCTTATGTCACCATTCACAAGGGTGACTTCTTGCTCCTTATGTCACCATTCACAGGGGTGACTTCTTGCCCCCGACGAGACGTTGGAATGGGTTAACGGTTTGACCAGCATTATTTCTGTGACCAGTCACCGAGGTGCCTCGGCCATCCCACGAGACGTTAAAAGGGGTTAGGAGTTTGACCAACATTATTTCTGTAACTAGACAAGCCATGCTTTACCGCTCTACCCGAGATGTTTGTTAGGGGTAGGCTTTTGACCAACATTATTACTGCACGCAGTCACAGGGGTGACTTCCTACCCCGGTCAAGACATTGGAAAGGAGTATGGGTTTGACCAACATTATTTCTATAACCAGTCACAGGGGTGACTTCCCGCCCGCGACAAGACGTTGAAAAGGGGTGTGGGTTTGACGAACATTATTTCCATAACCAGTCACATGGGTGTCTTCCCGCCTCCACGAGTCGTGGCAAAGGGATAGGGTTTTGACCAACATTATTCCTGTAACCAGTCACAGAGGTGCATTCCTGACCCCACGAGACGTTGAAAAGGGATAGGGGTTTGACAAACGTTATTTCTGTAACCAGTCACACAACCACGACGAGACGTTTGAAAGAGGTCGGGGCATGACCAAAATTATTTCTATTACCAGTCTCAGAAGCGCCTTTCCAATTCTCATAAGACGTTGCAAATAGACAGAGTTTTGACCAGCATTATTTCTGTAATCAGTCACAGGGGTGCCTTCCCGCCCCCGACAGGAGGTTGCAAAGGTGTAGGGGTTTTACCAACATTATTTCTGTCACCAGTCACATTGGTGCATTCCCACCCTTCGCGAGACGTTGCAAAGGATTAGGGGTTTGACCAACATTATTTCTGCAAACAGTCACAGGACTGCCTTACCGCTCCCACGATATATTGCAAAGGGTAAGGTGTTTGACCAACCTTATTTCCGTAACCAGTCACATGGGCGCCTTCCCACCCCTACGAGATGTTGCAAAGGGGTAGGTGTTTGACCAACATTATTTCTGTAACCAGTCAGAGGGGAGCCTTCCCGCCCTTAGCGAGACGTTGCAAATGTTTGACCAACATTATTTCTTTAACCAGTCACAGGGGTTCTCGCCTACGAAGAGACGTTGCAAAGGGGTAGGGGTTTGTACAACATTATTTCTGTAACCAGTCACAGGGGTGCCTTCCCGCTGCACACAAAATATTTCGAAGGGGTAGGGGTTTGACCAATATTATTTCTGCAACCTTTCACAGGGCTGCCTTTCCGGCCCCCCCCCCCACGAGATGTTGCAAAGGGATAGGTGTTTGACCAACATTATTCATTTAACCAGTCACAGGTGTGCATTGCCGCCCACGACGAGAGGTTGGAAAGGGGTCGGGGCTTAACCGACATTATTTCTGTAACCAGTAACATGGGTGCCTTCGATTGAACTTGATTTCCCGTCGGAGATCTGATCGTTATCTGAAAACCCTAGCTTGATTCTATAAACGAGTCCCTATCCTTATTTCCTTGACTCATTAAGACTAAATGTGCTTCTTGTCAAGTTTTTATTTCTAAAGGGTAGCTCTGAATGAAGAAAGATTCGTTTACAGAACGTACAGTCGAAAACTGCCATTTTACACAGATGAGATCAAAATTGAATGGAAATCGCGAATCTCAAATAAAAAATTAGAAAGTTCGTGTCAAGATTCGCGAAATTTCTTATTCTAGCTTCTCGATCTCCGTTCAGTTTTTAAGTCATCTGATCATGTTTCGAGTAAATCTCGAATTTTTCCTCGAAAAGTTTCAAATTGCATTAATGAGCTGTGTAATACAGGCTCAGTCCACAGAGTTATATTACATGAAGGTGTATCCATAGATTTTAGAAACTCAGAGAACATATTTTTAAATGCAAATATTGTAGACGCATTAAGAATACTATGCAGAAGTTTATTCGAAAGCCGCCTCCCTCTAGTTACAAAAGATTTCTGCATTGAACATGTTCTATGAGCAGGTATTGCCAGGGTACGACCTTTATCATGCAGCCCAGGCCGACCTGAAAGTTTCATGTTATCTCGCAAGAACAATTCCAATAAATATATAGGCTTTTCATTTTTAAAGATTATGTACAGCAAATTACCCATAAAATATTGTATTTTCTTGTCAACTGTCATAAAACCAGCTTTTTCCCTATACTTAGAATTATGATCGAATTTGGACAAGTTATATGTAAAATGGATGCAGGCGGTGAGAGCTCGTTCAAGTTTGCAATTAAGGTCATCAGAGATTCCATCATATACCACACACCCATAATCATAATAAGGGAGAATCAAAGCTTTTACAAGGTGGATTCGTGTAACTGTAGGCAAAGAGTACTCCGACTAAGCTGATGTAAAGTTCTGAAGATTTTACGTGATTTTAGTTCAACATGCTATTTCCAAAAAGAGTTCTGTTGAACATCAAACCAAGATCATTGACAGAATCAGAGAAGTCAATAGCAAGACCGTTCAAGTATAAGGTGGGAGGGAGTTCGAGACTTTAGATGGATTATAAGTGAAGGATCCAACTAGCAAAGCATATGTTTTTTGTGGATTGAGTTTCAAACCATTAGATACTACCCAGTTCTAGACGTTATTGATATCTTCCTGAACCATTTGAAGTAGGTACTTGAACTAGGGTACTAAGTGGCCCAGAAAGATGTATTTTGATATCATCAGCATAAAGGTGATATTTACAGAAACGTAAAACAGCTGAAAAGTCGCATGCGAACACACTAAACATTTTGGGGCCAAGTATTGAGCCCTGGGGAACCCCACTCATTACCTCATTCCAGTCACAGCGAAGACCATCACTGTTTGCTACACATTTTAAGCGATTACTTAAGTAAGATTTGAACCAATTATTGGCACTGTTGGAGATATTAATATTTTTTAATTTTTGGATTAAAAGGTCATGGTTTACCAACTCGAACGCTGTGGAAAGATAAAAAAATACAACAATCGTTACCTCATTTTTATCCATTGGAGCTTTTAAATCAGCCCTTAATTTGAGGAAAGCAGTGATGGTACTGTGCTTCCTCCGGAAAGCAGACTGGAAAGGATCAGGCAGGCTATGCTTATCCAATTATTAAGTTATCTGGTTATCCACTATTGTCTTAAGAAGCTTGGCTAATGCACTGAGGATAGAGATAGGACAAAAATCTGTTAGAATTGAAAGATAAGTGATCTTAGGAATAGGGAAAATCAGTGCTTGTTTCCAAATGTTGGGGAAAATCCCAAGCTGTAGAGAACAATTGTGAATATAAAGTAGAATAGGAAGTATCACACGGAAAGAAAGTTTAACCATTTTAATCGAGATACCATCAATGTCGATAGCCCCTAAGGTTATCTTCGCAATTACTCGAAGCAGAGAATCCGCCCCAATATAAGAGAAGTAAAAGTTAGCATCATCAAAGGGAGGAAATTCACTGGATAAGAGAGTAGTATCAATCATCGGGTAGTTCTGATAAAAGGTTTAACTCTGAGAGGGAATAATTCCAAGCCGCTGCAGGTCCTTTCAGATATTTTCATCCTTATTCTTGTTAACAATTGCATTATAGTTATAATTATTTTTAGAGTCCCTTATCTTAGTTTGAACCAGATTCTTAAGGACAAGGAATTCCTTCCAACGTGCCTGATCATTAGTCCTCCTAGCCTGAGAATATTTTCTGTCTCTCTCCCTTCTGAGACTTTTAATCTCTTCCGATATCCACGGACAAGTTTTTTTTCTCGCGTGAAAATCATGTACCGGGGCTACTACATCGAATACTGAAATTAATATATTATTGAGTTTTTCTGTCTTTGAATTTTTTCTATCAGAAAATACACTTCTTCAATCAGCTTCAGAGAGCAGAGTGAAAACAATCTATTCTCATCAACTTTACTTAGGTTTCTGAATTTTTTTAAACACGGAGCGAGATTTATACTTGAATTAAGAACTGTAATGTATTTGAAAAAGATCATGGTTGGACAGGAAGGGAACTTAGTGTTGAGAATAATTTTTTACTTTAGTTAGATCTACCACAGCCATAAGCTCAATCCATGTACTTAACATTCCAAAGAGGTGCGTAGATCCATGTGGTTCTATAGATAAACCAGCTGAATTCACCAAAGACGTAAGGTAGTTGGATTGGTTGGAGCGAATATTTAAGTTAGTATTAAAATCCCCTGTAATTATAACATTATTATAATTAAGCGTGTAATAAAAAAGCTCCGTCTCAAATTTATTACCAAAACCAGCATTGGGTGGTTTATATAAACCCCAAGAAGTAGACGTTCACAAGCTTGAAAGACGTCAATAAATAAAAATTCAGTAGCGGGTACAGTGGTTTCAGTACTGACATGTAAGATCTTACCCTTTAAATCATTATCGAAATATACGCAGTTCTCACCACCTCCACGATACTCCCTATCTTTTCTCAAAAGTGAGTATTTATTATGGCTAACATTTGACGAATCAAATTGAGGCTTCAGCCAAGTTTCAGATACAGCTATAATATGAAAGGATCTCTGACCAAAATAATCAGCAAACTCATCAAAATGAGCAGGCAGGGATTGAGCATTGACATGACATATATTAAGAAAGGCCATCATGTTTTACCAGAAGGAGACAATACCATATATAGGACAACTTACAGAAAAGATCCCTGCAATAAGAGGTGATTAACGTAAAAACTTTCCAGTCCGTAGAGCAGACCACTTGTTAGAAACAGTAATGCTTAGAATACAGGTGTGTAATGCGATGTACCAAATATGATAATAACATATAGAAAAAAGTTCCAAAAAGTTTACATAATGAGTATACCTAAGCAAAAATAACAGATCATAAGTTAACAGTTTTTCTGACCAGAGCATCGAAATCTTATCGGCAAAGTGAATTAATGTACTAGGTAAGCATAACAGAAGAATCAAGAGAACAATAAAAATACCATAAAGTATCTTAACGCTCGCAAGTAAAGCTCTTTCGAAATAAAAAAGATAAAGTCTATAATAATTGCCAATTTTCTAATGACAGAATCAAAATAATATAGAATATGTAGAATGAAAAAATTAATAAATTAAATAACCATCAGTATGTAAGTTGTAATTACTGTAAACCATATTCACCACGATATCAATAGGGAATATTTTCTTATGTCGAGATTATCATAGAGCATTCAAATCCTGAACCTGGGCAAGAAAAATCCTCGGAGCACCATCAGATTTACGGCAAAAAATCTTGCCCCCGGCAATCCACAGGTATTTTATTTTTTTGTTTCTTCTTAGTTCCAACGCAGCGCTGTAGATCTGCCGGTTGGACTTAGTGAGCGACTCTCTGATGTACAGTGCTCGATCCTCGCTCCAACTGATAAGTTTAGTCGAAGGACCATGCTTTCTTTTACCTAGTTCAAGTAAATTCTCACAAATAGCATGTGGGTTAAAGGTGTCAATTACTATAAGTGGAAGCAAAGGGCGAGAAGCAGTGCAATTTGCAGATCTGAGCCTGTGTACAGTTGTCAGATCCTCTTTAGTGAGGGTACCTCCAGAGTAGAAGCGATTTGACAGATAGTAGTTGAAAGGTCCTCCGCCTCCTTCACTGGCAAACCATGAAACTCTAAAGTCTTGCAGAGAGCAGCTTGCTCGAGATTATTGCATTTTAGGGTTAAGGCTTCTACTTGAGATTCCAGAATCAATTGCCTATCCTGCAAATTCTTTGACGACGCAAGAATTTTGTTGACATCAGACACATTTGATGCGGTTGTTTCTTCTAGTACAGAAATGCGCTTGGCGTTGTTAATAATGTCATCCTTCATTCCCTGAATAGAAGTGTCAAGAGATTTATTGAAGGTGATCTGATCATACTTAAATGCTTTAAACAAAGCTTTGATCTGCGACATACCTGCCTCATGACATTTCGTCACCGCATCGACAGTAGCTGCCCCGACTCCAGGCACCAGAGCCACTTGCGCCACTCCTGAGATACTTCCAATTTCATCAGCTGTTCAGGAAGTGTTAGACAGTTTTCGAACATGCCGAGTTTTCGAAGAATTTTTCGCTATGGAGACCACTGAACAGCTTGAAAAATATCAAACTTTCTCCTTTTTCTTAATTCTCAAGAGATCTTTGTTCGGCAGGCTCAGATAATTCAGGTGCACCAAAGTACCACACTTTCCACAAGCAAGTGAGTCAGCAAGCCCTCTCGTGATCAACTCGTTACACACCAAACAGGCCACCATCTTAGAGTGCCAATCTGCACAACAATCAAACCAAGAAAAACAAAATTTACTATTTTCTGATTGAAACCCATGAAATGCATCAGAATAAAAAACTCGGCACTAAGCACAACCCACAAGCAAGTTATAATATCATACACTCACATAAGTAAGTACTAAATGTACGGAGCGACACGAAACGCGTTATTTGCCAACGAACAGGGCCGAATATTTTTCTTAAGCTACCTTAAAGAAATTTAAAGTAATCGAATCTCGACTCTCTGCATTGTTGAAACATTTTAGGCTTGTCCTTACTGAAATCGAGATTTGATGACTCTTAAATTGACTCTAAAAAATATTAAGATCTTGGAACTTGTTTAATCCTCACCTACATTAAGCCCCTAAATATTGAGGACAATTGTGTCATTTTCTTGCGCTGAAAAACAAGAAAATAACCAGTTTATAATTTTCTCTGTCTCTGAATATCCCAATCGATCGTTTAACTAGTCAAGCTTTTGAAAAGGCCGGTGCACTTATCAAGCGCAGGCTCAGTAGCGGCACGCGAATTCCGTTTATTCCCTTATTTCTCTGCATAAGACTAAGTAGAACTTGATTTCTGTGCCGCTCCGGCTCCTTAAGGTACATGTTTATGAAGTGTTAACAGGAGGATGTTTACGGTTATCGCTTTGGACCACCTACTACCACTCGTGTGAAAGTCGCGATCCTCCGGTGTAGTGAAATAAAGAGTAGCAGGGACAGGGAAGGAAAGTAGGGAGCGGGCTCAGTAAAGGACGTGAAAGGTGTGAAGTAAAAAAAATGTTTGAAATGCGTAGGGAGGAATTTAAAGAAGAAGTGAAAGCAATGTCGAGTGGGTGAATTTTCATGTACTTGAGAGAGCAATTGAGCGACCTGACGTGAAAGTGGCAGAAGAGATGTTCAAGAATGGGGTGTCGCGGGGGAAACTGAATCGTCTGCTGACACTGTCTGGCGGGTGCGCGAGGAACTTAATTTTGATAAGCTACTCACCGACAGAAGGAAAAGACGAGTGGAGGTATGAAAGGATAATGAAGGATCGGGAATTATTGTCGCGTGGGTCCTCTGAAAAAGAAAAGAGCTTCCTTAGGAATCTTCTTAAATTGATTGAGGAGCGGTGCAATTTGCTGAAAATAAGTTCTCGATTTAAATTGTTTAGTGTTTATTACAGGTCTGCGCCGACAGCGCTTTGTCCGTGAAGATAAGAGCATAAGATAAGACGTTAAAAACAATCTACCATTAAACCTTCATTTGTTTTTTTGCTTTTTAAAGCGTCAAGTCATTAAGAATTTACATCACTCTATAATGTATAAGCATTTAGTTTCAAATGTATTACTATTAAATTTCGTGCATTAAAAAACAAAAAAGAAAAGCAAAACGTTATTTTTTAAAGTTATTTCCTATA
>JBAGKK010519795.1:0-13329 GCA_037177015.1 Euceroptres primus
AATTTTTATGTAATAATAAATATAACATATTTAAAATCTAAAACATTCTTTGTTCTTACATTAAATTTTGGATGCTCTCATTTTAAAAAAAGGTATAAATTAAATTTAAAACAATTAATAGTTGAAATATAAAGCTTTTAAAATTGAAAGCTTTAAAAATTAGAACTTTTACTTTTAATTTATTTACACGCAAACTTTTACTCAAATTGAAAATATAAGCTTCCAAAATGAAAGTAATAATCACTTTTTCATATTTTCATGAAAATTGAAAACACTATTTTAATTCTTAAAAATTTAATTTTCACAAATTCGAATGCTTTCAATTTTTCCAATACCAAAGTACTTCATATTATGTTAGAGGTAAAGGAGAATTGAGAAAAATTCAGAGTGGGGGAGTTGAGGATGAAAGAAGTTTGTGTGAGGGACAATCTGTTCATTCTAGATTCGACCCTTTTGGCAAGTAGATCAACTTTGTGAATTTATCGAGAAGTCTCAGTGCTGATTTTTGTAATTTAAAAGCATTCATATTTAGAAGCTTAAAAATGTTTAAATATTTATTAAATTAGCATAGTGCTGCTTTCTTAGATAAGATTAAAATCAATTTTCTGGAATCGCGTTAAATTGAAAGTTTTAAAAATGGACTTAAAATTAATCAAAACTTCAATTTAAATTGTGTTGAAATTGAGCTTTTTAATTTTTTGAAGCGTCAAACTGCAATTTTAAACAATCTCAATTTAGACCATTTGCGTGATTTATAATAAATACTCAGGTTGATTAAAATATAAGTGCTACATTCGAGTAACCATTCTAATTATCGAGAACCTTTTTATTTGCGCAAATGAAAGTTTTTCTGTCGCTTGCTAAAGTAGAGAAAGAAATATCGCGGGTGTGGTAGAGGAAAGTGATCTAGATCGTAAAAGTGAATTTGCAATTGCATAATTTCACGGATCGTTGTGCGCAACGAGGAATTAAGAATTCAACTCTGTTCACGTCCTGAACATTTGACCACTTCGCCTACGATTATTAACTGATGAAATTTTGTTAAAGTAGTCTGTATTCCTTCTAGAAGATATTTTATTCTCTTGTGAAATGTGCCCAATATTTTATATGAAAATTGGATTATAAATCTAGATATCCTTCAGAATCGTAAAGAGAATCATTTTGAGATTTTGAAAACTCTGAACTCTATTCACAATTTTAATTAACGCCCTTTGGGATACTACTTTCCCACCGGGTCTCTTAAAATCACAGTGGGATATCTTTCCAGGGTCTCTTAAGAAAGCAAAAAAACCATTTTTGTAAAGTTTTGAAGTTTTTCGGTTTTTTGTGCGTTAAAGGGTTAAATTAGATGTCAGTCTGGGTTGCTGAGGGTTAAAGGGAAAAACAATTATATACATTTTATATTATCTAATAAAATTCAGTCTTTTAATTTGAAAGAAAATTTCCATAATTCTTCCCAGTTTAAATTCTTTTAAATAAGTCTGATGGTCTTGCAAATTTTCTCCTTTTTTTTTAAGGAAGACATGCTTCTTATCACGAACCTTCTTCGCTTAGAAACAATAGGTTACAATATCGATGATCTGAAGAATAACGAAACAATGAGCTTGTGCCAACCGATCAAGATAAATTCATCACGTAAATTCATATCTTATCTTAAGACGATACATTAAATGTTAGGATCGTTTAGTACAGAATAAATGTTGGAAACATCAATATCACGAGACTTCCCTCGAGATTAAATGCGACCAGTGAAATCCCATTAATCCATTAATACAGTCAGAATTCACCCTGGAACTGAAAAAATGGGGTGAGTGCAAATTGATAAAAGTTTATAATAGTGTGAATTAATCGATTCAAGATAAAATTGATCCGACTCTTTGGAAAAGCAACTGATAAAATTTCAAACCAATGAGTTGTTCAGTAATTATTACAAAAATACTGGGCCTTCGTAAAAATTTGATAAGAGTGCATTCTTATAATATTTTAGGTTTCTCGAATTTTCAATTTTTTTGAAATTACAGAAAACTGTCCTCGATTTTTTATTTATTTTAGACAAACGATTCAAAAAAGAGAAATAATTTTGTTCTGGTATTGTGCAATGAGGAGTCTTTTAGATTACTTCCAAAAGATTGTATTAACTCCTTGTATATAAATATAATTCTGTGTAATTCTGACAAAATTGTTTTTGCAACTGCCTTTCCTGTCTGAATTTTTTTACAACTACCTGTCCCTATCAGTGACTTGGAACATTATGAACATTTCCAATATTGTATCTAATCTGGTGCTTATCGCAAATGTCCACAAGGCTAGATTGGAAGTTTGCTTGTAACCAGTGCAATATTCGGACGGTAAATGTCCAATTAATCTCTTCTTAGGCGTTTTTTAAATCAAATTCGAATCATACTATATTTGAGATCAAAAATTTGAAAGGACTAAACAATTAATTTAAATTTAAAAAAAAATTACGCACGTGTGTATAAAATCTCACACATATTCCTTATAATCAAAATAAAAATTCCTTATAATATTTTTTCTCTTCCCTTTTATTTTCAGTCCTCAAGGAATAATTTTATAAGCAGTCACAAAGGTAGAAAGTAAATGAAACGGAATATTATTTTTTTGCTTTCAAACTTGACTCGACCACACAGCTATAATTTTTTTCCCAATATTATTCTAGAAATTTATATGTATAGATAGAATATTCGTATTTTACTCATCAGTGACATGGATACAGTAGAACTGGCAATTTAAGTCGACACGCAAGTACTTAAGTCGGTGTCACTCTCCACGTGCGGTTTACGTTCTTCGTTTGCAATGTGATGGTATAATGGGGCATGAAAAATTGTATGGTGAACCAACCGAGTCCAGTCACTGAACTCAAAAGAGTCAACGACTACCTCCTGTATTTTGTGGAATCCGGTTTCTGAAAGAAAGAAAAAAAGTGTTTTGTCGTTAAAGAATGTCGAGTAGAATACTAATCGGTTATTTGCTACGTCACTTCTGACTCACAATGTGACGTCTTATGTTTGTTAAGGGTATGTGGTACATAATTACGTCACGAATTACCGACCGATTTGTTTATTTACAATCAGCGGGTTTGTTAAGAGAGAAATCCAAATATAATGCTGAAATTTTGGGAAATAATAAAGAACATATCTGGGCATCGATGTCTGGTGCGTTTCAGTTTTTATTTTGAAGAAAAAAATTTATCAAAAATAATTTTTTTCCAAAATAAAAATTTAAACACACCAGACATCGATTTCTTCATATATTCCTTATTATATCCTCAAATTTCAGCATTATATTTGCATTTCTCTCTTAACAAATCCGCTGAATATAAATAAAAAATCGATCGGTAATTCGTGACATCATTATGTATCACATACCCTTAAGCAATGAAACTGATTAATTAAGTCGAGACGAGGCGAAAGGTGTGTTTCTTAACGGGATTAATTTCAGGCAAGAAAGCGCCACTGAATCCTCAGTCTAATTAATGCTCAGGAAATTGAAACATTGAGTTAATGAAAATGAGAGTTGAACAATAGACGAGAAACTCAGCTTTTATAGTTAAATGCAAACTTGAAAATTTACTAATTAACACTTTCAAATTTGAAAGCATGCAAATATTTTATTCAAGTCTATAATAATTATTAATTAAATAAAATATCGATTAAAATCTATTTTATATTTTATAAATATTTGAATACAAGAAATTCTGTCCATAATTAATTTCTATAATTTATGAAACTGTTTCCTTACCAAATGTTTCAGTAAAAATACGGTCGCATCGGATACCCCGGATAATTTTTCCGGTTCCAAACCGGAAGTTTGCCACCCTGAAAAACGGATTTCGAAAACCATGGAGAAGGGTTTGCACGAGAGAGATCGAGTTGGGGTTCAGGATTTTGTTCTTCTAGAAGACGTCGAAAGTGAAGCAGCATTCATCGAAAACCTGCGAAAAAGATTTCGAGAAAATCTTATTTATGTCAGTAAAGAAATATACATAATTATAATAATTTTATCATATTAAAATGCTTTCTTTTTTTCGATATCTTTTTTCCAGACGTATATTGGACAAGTACTGGTGTCGGTAAATCCTTATAAGAAACTATCAATTTACAATCAAGAAACGATTGAATTCTATCAAAAAAGAAACTTTTTTGAAACGCCTCCCCACATGTAAGCGAATAAAACAACGATTTGTATTATTGGATGAGGAATTGCAATTATCCATTTTTCTATTTTTACGACTGCAACTACTATACAATCTCTCTTGCAGATTTGCACTCGCTGATACCGCCTACCAATCACTCACTAAGGAAAACCATGACCAGTGTATTCTGATCTCAGGTATTATTTTATTATTCACAAGAAAGCAATATGAAATCATTCAAATACAAATACATTAGAGCCTTACTTTATTTAAAAAAAAAGTTTTTTATAAATAATTTGAATATATTGAATTGAATTGAATACACTTTCCATTTATGGACTTATTAAATTATGTTTTGCCAAACAATTATTTCAGTTTTCAATAGACAAAAGTTTTAGAACCTCAAAAAAATATTATTTTTCACAACAATTCATAATTTTTGTGTCTGATATATTCAACTAAAATTATTGATTTAAGATTAATTAATAAAATCAGTATTATTCTGCTTTAGGAGAATCTGGGTCAGGAAAGACTGAGGCATCGAAAAAAATCTTGGAATTCATAGCAGCTGCAACTGGACACAAAAAGAAAGTTGAAGCTGTCAATGTCAAATTGATTGGCAGCAATCCAGTTCTAGAAGCTTTTGGAAATGCCAAAACCAATCGCAATGACAATTCTTCCCGATTTGGGAAGTATATGGATATCCAGTTTGATTTTCAAGTAAACTAATTTCCAAATTTTCACGTTCATTGTCAGTTACCAAAATTTCTTACAGATTTTTAAAAACTGAATTACACATTATTTCTAGGGTGATCCAGTTGGTGGAAATATCCTGAACTATCTTCTAGAAAAGTCAAGAGTAGTGCATCAATCATCAGGAGAACGGAATTTCCACATTTTTTATCAGCTTCTTGCAGGAGCAAGTGACGAAGTTTTACGTAATTTATTCATTAAACGTAATTTGGATACGTATTACTATCTAAGCAGTGGGGTAAGCAAATTTAAGTTCAAATCAAAATAGATTTAAGATAAATAATAAATAAATTTAAAATAATCACGAGTAAAACAAATTGAAAAATTTTATTTTAGACAAAAGGTGCAATAGACACTATCGACGATGCTAGTCAATACAGGGATGTGATCGAGGCCATGAAGGTAATGGAAATTTCTCAACAAGAACAGGATGATCTTTTTGCGATCGTCGCCTCTGTCCTACACATGGGCAATGTCGGTTTTACTGAAACAGAAGGAGTTGCAACAATTTTAAAACCTGCCTCGGTTGAAGCTGTTTCTAAGGTATCAACAAAATATTTTAAATAGGGAGACCATGGTAAACTGGATAACAATCTACATTCTACAAATTCTATAAATCTACATTCTATAAATAAACACAAATTAAAATTATTTATTTCTTTTATTTTAAAAAAAAATTTTTATTAATTTTTTAGTTGTTGGGATGCGACTTGAGGGATTTGGCAAAGGCATTTACACATCGCACGATAGATGCACATGGGGATGTTGTGGTCACACCTCTAAATAGAGAACTAGCCATATATGCAAGGGATGCTCTGGCAAAGGCAGTTTATGATAGATTATTTACGTGGCTAGTAACCAGACTTAATAAATCCTTACAGCCCATGACAAATAACCGACGAACTGTCATCATGGGAATTTTAGATATCTATGGTTTTGAAATTTTCCAGAAGAACAGGTTAGTTTGGTGGATTTAAAAAAATTAATGTAATGAAAAAATGGAATCAGAAATTTAGATTCAGTTCTATTGGTAGCTCTAATGATATCTTTTTTAAAACCAACAGTTTTGAGCAGTTTTGCATTAATTTCTGCAATGAAAAACTACAGCAGCTTTTTATTCAGTTGACTTTGAAATCTGAACAAGAGGAATATCTAAAGGAAGGAATCGAGTGGGAAAATGTACCCTATTTCAATAACAAAGTTATCTGTGATCTCATCGAAGAAAAGTACAAAGGTATTTTTGTTTGGAGGTATCAAAATATAAAAAAGAAACCTCTAATACCTATATTAAACTTAAATTGATTAATATTAAAAGAAAATATTTTTTGAAGGGATAATATCTCTAATGGACGAAGAGTGTTTGCGACCTGGTGATCCAACGGATCTGAGTTTTTTGGAAAAATTAAATTCTAATTTGAGCAGCCATCCTCACTATATTAGTCACATGAAAGCTGATATTCAGACTCAGAAGATTATGGGTCGAGATGTAAGAAAAATTTGTTGACATGAATAAGTAAATAAAATATTGTCTAGATTTTATTTCATTTCTTTTTTCCAGGAATTTAGATTGGTACATTATGCTGGCGATGTAACTTACAACGTTCGAGGATTTTTAGAAAAAAATAATGATCTCTTGTTCAGGGATTTGCGCGAAGTAATGTCACATACAACGAATTCAATTACAAAGGTATAATCTTCTTTAGTAGTTTAAGAATCACATCTGGTTTAATTATAAGATATTAAATTTAAAAAAATATTTTTACAGGCACTCTTTGACATCAAGAAGGACTTATCCAGCAAAAAACGTCCTGAAACAGCAGTCACACAATTCAAAAACAGTTTAAACAATTTAGTTGAGATTCTAATGGGCAAAGAGCCTTCTTATATTCGCTGCATAAAACCAAACGATTTTAAAATGTCCAGTAAGTTTTAAAAAAGTCTAATCTTCAGAACCAATAAAGAATACTAAAATTTTGACTCTAAAACTTAATTGCAGATCAATTTAACAAGAAGATTGTTTTGCACCAAGTCAAATATTTAGGACTAATGGAGAATTTACGAGTCCGTCGAGCAGGATTCGCTTACAGAAAAACGTACGATCAGTTTCTGCAGCGATACAAATCTCTATGTTCGGAAACTTGGCCCCATTATCATGGTTCTGCAAAAGAAGGTGTTCAAACTTTAGTTTGCCACTTGGGATACAATAGTGACGAGTACCGAATGGGCAAGTAAGAAAATTGTCTGACAATTTTATTCTTGTCCAAAGTTCTGAGAATATTAGATATAATGAAAATCTTTTTTACAGCACAAAACTCTTCATACGATTCCCTAAGACTCTCTTTGACACGGAAGATGCTTTCCAAATGAAGAAAAATGAGATCATTGCCATTATCCAGAGCAAGTGGAAAGGATTATTGCAGAGGCGAAAATATTTGGAAATGAGATCAGCTGCCATAATCATTCAGAAACATATTCGCAGGTGGCATGCCAAACGACAAGCAGAGAGGAGGAAAAAAGCTGTGACTACTGTACGAAAGTAAGATGGCAACATTTTTAATGAATTCAGAATTTTCCTTACGAATCCGAATGAATTAAAAAATAAAATTTCCATTGTAGATTCGTCCATGGATTCATCACACGAAATGGACCACCAAATGGTGACAATGTGGCTTTTATAGAATTAGCTAAATATCAATGGCTAATGAGGCTTTCCAAGAGTCTTCCAAAAAATGTACTAGACAACAGTTGGCCTCCGTGTCCACACACATGTCGAGAGGTAAGAATTAAAAAATCCAAAACCTATAATCAAAAATAAAGAATTTGTAAAATTTATTTATTTATATTCTAGGCTTCAGAACATCTAAGACACATGCACAAAAGGTGGGTGGCGAGGAAATACAGGCTGGGATTGTCGAAAGCAGACAAAGAACATTTCGAGTTGAAGATTCTTGCAGAAAGTCTCTTCAAAAACAAAAAGAAGTCCTATGTGAAAAGTTTGGGTCCCAGGTTTCAAGTTGATCGACTGAGCGAAGATTACAGAGCCCTGAAACAGGCATTTGTTGCTAATATTATTCCAAGTGGTGAGAACATAAAGGTATCAAGACTTTTATATCATTGAAAAAACTTAGATGTATTAAACTTAGATGAATTATAAACTCAAAATTTAAATTATATCATTTTAGTACGCAACTCCAGTTATTAAATACGACCGACACGGTTACAAACCCAGAGAAAGGGTTCTAATTTTGACAGAAAAGGCTGTATACATTCTGGACACTATTAAAACTTTCAAACTAAAACATCGTCTTCCTTACAAGTCGATCGAAGAACTGGTGGTTACTGCAGAGTCTGATAATTTACTAATCGTCAGGATACCACCAGAACTAAAGAAAGACAAGGTCAGTTTCTAATTTTCGCTAAATAGTGTCTGAATAATAAATAAGAGTAAATAATAGTTTCTGAAACAAGAATTACTTGATGTTTTGTTTAATGTTAATGATCTCTCCAGGGTGATTTAATTTTGGAAGTACCTCACATAATAGAAGCTTTGACGAAAGCAATCGACATTACCAAGAATCCGAAAATCCTTAACATCGTCAATAAAGAATCGTAAGCAATTATAGATAAATTGTCCTTTAAAAATTTAGAATGATAATATTTTCCAACTTTTTTTAGAGTGTCACACAAACTAGTCAGTGGAAAGGAAGGTATTATAGAGTTTAAGACCGGTTCGACGCCGGCAATTAGTAAAAGTAGACAAAATGGTCATCTCCTTGTAGTAAGTACGTGTTTTAAATAATTATATTACTAGGTAACATTCTCCGTTATCTGTTCTTTCCTTTAAAGTAAAAAAAAGTACCTTAATTTATTATCTGATTTACTAGAGATTCATTATCAGATGTCTTTTAATTTATCTAGATTCAAGTTCACATTTTCAGTGGGACATTATAAACGATCAAGTTTACATTTTTGAAAGAAACTAATTTTTTTCTAATTCATTATAGGTTGTATCGCCTTAAAAAGATCCGAAGGTGGCTTATGAGCAAGATAAAGGAAAAGCAATAACGTACTTTTGTACTTAAGAAACGCACATGTTACAGAAACTGCATGGCAACCAACGAAACGTTAATTTGTTGTGATTTATAATGAAGTAGAGTATTAAAAATAATTAATATATACGATATTGTGAAATAATGTTTAAATGAAAAAACCGAAGGATATTTAACTACTTAGAATTATTTCATATATTCCATTTAAGTCTTCCGACTGACAGGCATGGAAATAAAGTGCATAAAAAAGAAGCAACGTTCCTAAAAATATTTTCGCTGTTTAAATACATTTTCAAAATGCTAGATGTCTTACTGTATTTTATCGCAAGGTTTTTTAAAAAAATAATTATGACAATTTTATTTCTTTGCCATCAAAAATGTACCGTGCCATTTACAAAAGTTAATAACGTATTTAAGTAAATAAGTCAGAAAATGTGAAAAATTGTAGTATTAAAATAACATTCTTATTGTGAAGAAATTATAATGAAGCTTTTCGAGCAGTACATTCTTTGTAGAATCTAGTGTACAATATTACGTCAGAATTGTGGAAATAATAAAATATTTTTCTTGACTATTCGTTGATCTGTTTGTATTTCCAATCCTCCTTTTTTTAGATAGTTGACTATGAAAGTAGAATAATAGTTACAATCAGAAACAATATTTTCTAGAATACAAATTTAATTTTTAATAATATAAAATATAATACACTTACATTGCAGAATTCACTTTGTTATCTGCGAAGAATTCTTTTTAGTTAAAGATGTTTTTCCATCCAAAGCTCTTTGTCTCAATTCAGTCTCCATTGATCTGTTGACTGCTTTTGAAATCATTTTCTTCAGTTTATGGGCCCCTTCAAATTTTGCCTTCTTAGGTTGAATAGGTGCATCTGGAAAAATACATATAATTATTTATAATAATTGCACCCTGTTAAATTAATTTTATTTCTAGTATTCCATCATTATTTATTTTCAAAAGTATAAAAATATAGATGACATTTTTCAAACAAATCATTTTATCCTTGATATAAATCATTGTCCATTTTTTGATCATAGTTATTGAACATTTATTATCAAAAAACTCATTCACAAGATTCTGTTTGAATCTCGCGCTTCCACTTTCAAATAATCGACCGCGTACTACGTGAATAGAACTGCACCATACACGATTCTGAGAAATCTGCTCTGGGGTCTCTATAAATCTCGTTGAATATATTTTTTGAAGTGATAAAAGTGAACTTTCCCTTCTACTTCAATTCAATATTCTTGATCTTACGTGTTTATGGTGTTTACACGATTACGATCGTAAATTTTATCAATATACGCAATTATATTATAATTATAAGTCTAGAAAATGGGAATCTGTAGTGCAGAGGGATGTGCGAATAAAAGTTACAAAGATTGTATGCTCTCATTTCACAGGTAAGTTCTCAAAAACGTGAGAGGAATTCTATTCACCTAACATTGTTAGTAACCTACTATTCTATTCAGAAAATATCCTTATTTCTAATTACTTTTCAAGTTTAAATTATTTTTGCAACGTTTTTATTATAGCTTTCCATTGGAAGATCCTGTTAGATTAAAAAAATGGCTCCAAGCAATAAGCAAAGAAAGCTGGACTCCTAAAAAGGAGCACAGAGTTTGCAGTGAACACTTTCAACCAGATGATTTTCGGAGCAGTGGGAAGAGAAAGAGGCTTCGAAAAGAAGCAATTCCATGCCTCAATTTAAAAAAGAGTAACGTTAGTATAAATTAATAATGATATTATTTTCAAATCCATAACAAGGTGTCTACTCAAATTCTGAAAAAATTCCCTGTCTTTTCCAGGTATTTCTAGATTTTTTCAGGTATCATTTTTTGGCCATTCAAGTATGGAATACGGAATTTTATAACACCTCCGCCCCCCATTAAAGCATTATCTAATAATTGAGTAACCCCATTTGTTATCCACATGTGAATGTTTAAATTATAATTATTTAAATTTAATAAATCTAGAAAAAAATATGACGGATGATAAAACAGTGAAATACCAGCTGTATTTCAAAAAAATGTTTATTTAATACGTAAAAAATCTCCGTGAACATGTAATAGAGAATACAAAACACAGTCAAATAACTTCTCTTAATTTACGAACGAAACAACGTTTATAAAGAAATAACGTTAGGAATAAAACATTAAAATATTTTCTTAAATACGTTCTGTTCTGCTTAATTTTTTATTTCTGCAGTTTTTTCTTCGAATGCGATGGCTTCTTTTTGTACTTATTCCAGAATTTTCCTACGTTTAGCTTCAAGTTCCTTTATCTCCAAAAATTTTCGTTTTTTTTCCTCTGCATTCAATTCTAATCGAAATAAGGATGTAATGTCACGAGTTTATTACTAATAATATTTTTCCAGTCCTTGTGATTATCGATATTTAAGTTTGTTACAATTAAAAAAAATTTCAATACACTCGAAAACATTCCCTGACTTTGAAAAAATTCCCTGACATTTCCAGGTTTTCCGGGGTTTCTAGCAGAAAAATCAGAATTTTTTTATTTATATTCTTAAATAAGACTATTTGTTCTAGGTGGAAAATACCGCAGTCCAAAATACGTCTCAAAACTCAGAAGCAAGGAAAAATACAAAAATCATCTGTGTTGCTGGGAATACAGACAAAAATAGCGCTTTAAAATTAGCTCTTTCCCAATATACAACAAATACTGGAGAGCCATCTACATCCGTTATTAATCAGTCTAAACAAAAACCAATTAAGCCAGAGATAAAAAATATCGTGCAAGTCAACCTTCTTGGCAATGTAAAAACAAAGGGAAATGTTAAAATGATTCTCTGTAAGCGTTCATCTATGGATTCTGGTGCAAGTGGAAGTTCAGATTCTAAAATTATTCAAAATATTGCAGCAGAATCAAAAATGGTGAGTCATGGTGTCATAAATTTCTATTTACTTCTATTTATTTATTACTTCGACTTATTTAATTAAATATTTAATTTCATTTTTAAAACAGATTTTACCAAATATCAAAGTGAATCCCAAGCAAGAAATCATAAGACTAAGAGCAACTAATGACGAGCTTGTCAAAAAAATAAAGACTCTAGAGAAACTGGTGCAGATAAATGAAAAGCTTACAGAAAAAGTGAAGTACTTGGAGAAATTAGTACAAGAATTACAAACGAAAAGTAAAGTGGAAACCAAAAATGATGAGGTATGAATTGTTAACTCTACTTAATTTATTATCACTTTTGTTACTTATTATTTAATTATTATTTTAGGCGTCATGTGCTAGCATGCCTTCCCAAAAGCTAAAAAGCCAAATGGTTGGAATTCCAAGAACCGAGATTTCTGTATATTCCCTACAAAAATATGTGGATAGTGATCATTGTTACAGCAGCTCCCCAAAGACTTTAAAGAGAAAGTTATCACTGGGCTTAGAAGGTTTGCGTGAAAAAAAGAAGAAAATTAACACTTGGCAACGACGTATCTCAAGATCAGCTATTAAACACGATAAAATAAAAAGAATCGTAAAAGATTCACCAGATTAAAATCAAATTCTGACAAAAAAAAGTTTAAATTTTCAGTGATAACCTTTTAGAACTCGTTTGACATTTTCGAAAACAAAACTTTATTAATATATTTTCTATTTCAAAAGAATAAAAATGAACAAATGTTTTTAAGCATATTTGGAACTTAAATTATTGACAATTAAATGTGATAACTTTACTTTGTTATAATTATAATTGATCAAGATATCTAGATAACTATTGTACACTATTGAGTTGAAGATACTTTAATATTTTTAAATTATATAGATTCACCTGAACTTAGATTAGGTCAAATGTAAAATATAACATGATAGAAATTGGCAAAATACATATAATAATGAAGAATGTAAAAATTTGAATACTATAAATTTTTAAATATCGTAAATTTTGATGTTTGTTACGGTGTTATAGAGAAAATTTTAGTGAAAAGTTATTCGGTCTCACAAAAATATATGGTTTAATATTTATATTTAGCTGTTATAATTGATATTTGACTTTATTTTTTCCATCAAATAAATTTATGGCGATTTGAAAAATAAACATTTTTTTAATCTCAACAAAATTTACAAATGAAATGGATCAAATAGTGTAACAAATTTAATATTAATGTACCAACAAGTTCTTTAATTGAATAAACTAAATATTTCTTTGAATCTATATAACGATTCAAAAAGAAACTATGGTGATTATTCTCTATTATTATTATTATTATTTATCAGCATTTGGAACTCGAAAGTTCATTGCCTCATTGCCTCATTCATTGCCACGCGTCTCTATCCTGTGCATCCTCCATCCACTCATTATAATCATATCCTAGTTCTACCAAATCTTTTTTTAAA
>JBAGKK010519806.1:0-13329 GCA_037177015.1 Euceroptres primus
GCTTCGCCTCGGGAGGGCAATCACTGCACCGGGAGGAAATCATCGCCATTCGTCCCTAGGTGTGTAATATACTATTTTCATATAAAATGTCTTATTCATAGCATAATTGTTTTCATTAAGTAAGTTAATTTGTACTAATTTGTAATTTGTATAAAAAACGACCAGAAATTTTTTGAGCCCAAAAAACCCGGAGATGACAATGAATTTTTAAAATCTTTTAGTACTTTTTCGAAATAGATTCAATTTGTACACTTTGTTAAAGATTCTTTTCACTTTTTTTATATTTACCTCAGTTTATTTATAATTTTTTCATGTTTATTGCAAATAAAAATATTGTCACATTTTTATATTTGAAATTTAAAATTGATATTTTAGAAACTGAACAGTTAAAAATTAAAAAGTTTACAGTTATACAATTATTTTAAATTGAAAAGAATCACAAAGTCTAAATCAAGGTCGAATTATTCAAAAATTGGAGAATTTGAATTCTGAAGAGTTTGAAATTGAAAAATGTTCAATTCAAAGCGTTCAAAGCTTAATAAATTTAGAATGAAATATATTTTAAAAATTGTTTTGTTACAAATTTAAATCGTTCAAAATAGTGCAATTTCGAATGTCGCTGCACTTTTCAATTTTAAAGTCATCTAATTTGAACTTTTTCACGATAAAACGATTCAATGCTTCAATCATTTAAATCTCCCGAATTTTGATAACATTAAAATTATAATTGTTCAATTTTGAAGACTTAAATTTTATACTTAAAACTTTAATGAATTTGTAACTCTTGAAGTGTATTATATAATATAAAAAGCTAGCCGGCTTATAATTTTATGTTGTACAAGTTTGAGCATTTAAAATTCAAAATTATTTAGTCTTCAACGCTCGAAGTTTGAATTTGAACTTTACACGGTGTCTCCGAATGAAAAATGGGTTGAACAAAAATGTCAAAGAAAACAGACAACGGGGTATTGTTTATCACTGTTCTAGTAACTAAAAACCATTAAAATTAAAATCGTAGTTGATCCTTTTGTCAATTTAAGACAGAAAAACAAAGTGTGAATCTAACACTTATTTCATTATGCGTTCTACCTGCAAAAGAATTAACTTCAGGCGGTTAAAATCTCTTTAGAAAATAGGAGACTGATACTATGGTAACTTATTGTACCTTCTTTTGTTTTAATGCGAAAAAATTTAACCTTTTTAACGTACTAACCAATGTGCTTGTTAATGCTTGCTATCGCGCTAAGCCGTACAAATCAATGTGTTTCATTTTGGCAAGTGTTTACTTGCTTAAAAAAAGTAGTGGTATTGTTTTCTTACAATATGTCGAAGCCTAAAGGCAAGTGTAGTCATGAAGAAAACAAGAAAAAGGTGTGTGGATGTTGTGGTAAAAAAATAACTTTTGGTAAATCCTCTCCGGCTCAATTTGTGATTACAGAAAGTTTACATATCCACATTCGACAGTTAATTGATAAGGATTTTGATATAAGTGACTCAAGATATCCTGTATCCATATGCGGATCGTGTACATTGACTACGAGAAGGGGGTATCTAAAAGGCCTCTGACGTACCTGCGTAGTTTTTGCGACATAAAATTACTGAGAGAAACCCGCCAAAAAGACCTGACAGAATGCAGCTGTGCGATATGTGTGTGTGTGTGCCAAAGAAAAAGGGCATAAAAATGTTTAAGAAGGGAGGAATAGATCGCGGCATTTGAATTTGGATATAAAAAAAGAAAATTCCAGTAATAAAGTTCATCATAAAGTTCATTTTCGTTCTAGATTAATTTTGGATTTAATTGCAGCAACTGTTATTTGTTCCTGGTTCTTAACAGGTAGTTTTTTAATCAACTTTTTTAGGTTTTCTCGTGCCTGGGAAGACGTAGAAGTATGTCTGATACCTTTTCCTATCTTTTTAAAACACATTTTGTACGTAGACAGACTTTTTCACAATTTTATTACTGGAATTTGCTTTCTTATATCCAAATTCAAATGCCGCGATCTATTTCTCCCTTTTTAAACACTTTTATGCCCTTTTTCTCTAGCACACACACACACACACACACACACACACACACACACACACACACACACATATACATATATATATATATATATATATCGCACAACTGCATTCTGTTGTCTTTTTGGCGGGTTTCTCTCAGCAATTTTATGTCGCAAAAATTACGCAGGTACGTCAAAGGCCTTTTAGATACCCCATTCTCCCATTCTCGTAGTCAATGTACGCGCATATGGATACAGAATATCTTGAGTCATTAACAGTAGGACCTCGTTCGTGTCGCAGTCGCCTTCGTGTCGTGGTCACGTGACTCCTCAAAACCTCGCTCGTGTCGCGGAAGTGACGACAAAAATCTGCGCGCGCACCGCAAGCCAGTGCTGTGATTAGCAGAGATACTCGTGGTACATTAGAATCAATCGCGGTACGTACACCTAAGTACGCTCCTGAAACTACCGGAAGTGACGTTTGCGACACAAACGAGGTTCACGGTCCCACGAACGAGGTCCCACTGTACATCAAAATCCTGATCAATTAACTGTCGAATGAGGATTTGTAAGCTTTCTGTAATCACAAATTGGGCCGGAGAGGTTTTACCAAAAGTTATTTTTTTACCACAACATCCACACACTTTTTTCCTGTTTTCTTCATGACTACACTTGCCTGTAGGCTTCAACATATTGTAAGAAAACAATACCATTACTTTTTTTTGAGCAAGTAAACACTTGCCAAAATGAAACACACTGAGTTGTACGGCTTAGCGCGATAGCAAGCATTAACAAGCACGTTGGTTAGCACGTTAAAAAGGTTAAATTTTTTCGCATTAAAACAAAAGAAGGTACAATAAGTTACCATAGTATCAGTCTCCTATTTTCTAAAGAGATTTTAACCGCCTGACGTTAATTGAAATAAGTGTTAGATTCACACTTTGTTTTTCTATGTTAAATTGAAAAAAGGAACAGCTACGATTTTAACTTTTATGGTTTTTAGTTACTAGAACGGTGAAAAACAATACCCCGTTGTCCGTTTTCTTTGACATTTTTATTCAACCCATTTTTCATTCAGGAACACCGTTCTTATTAGTTTTACATCAAATTAAAAAAATTTCAGTTTAGAACGATTGTTAGTAAAATTTTTTGCCTAACGGTCTAAAAATAAAAATTCTTTACTATTTTGGTCTTCGATTTTGAAAGTGTTTAATTTTAAATGTTTCTCATTTTTTAATTTAAAAATTATCACCGGTTTGCGTTGATATCAAATCTTGAACACTTCCAGATTTGAAATTGTCCATATTGTTTTTCTTAATTGTTGCATTTTGAAGGCATCTTAAAATATACTTTAAAATTTCTTAAAATATTGAATCTTATTGGGTTTTATTAGTTCAGTTCGCATTTAAGAAGAAAACATTGAAGAAAGGGATAAAGACGGAAAATCTTTTTAAAAAGGGGGAATAATAATAGGGGAAAGACTGTGAAGCCTGTAAAATGAAATTTCAGTAAAATATTTCAAATTTCAATAAAATGTAGAATTTAACCAAGGATAAACAAAACTCTACATCATTTGTTATAATGTTATCATTTCATATATGAACAACATTTACTAGACTAAAAGAAAACAAACAATGTACTTTGTTTGGAAGAAAGCGGTTACATGATATTTGAATGTTGAAACTTTGAATAACAAAATATAAACAAAAATTGTAAATAACGTGATTTCAATTTTCGGCCCGTCACATTTCAAAATTCCTTAGAAAATTCTAAAAAGGTAATTTTTTGCAGGTAAAACTTACTTCTTCAAAGACAAATACTTTTGGGAATTTGATGACTTGCGGATGAGAGTAGCTTACGAGAAACCAAAATTGTCTTCAAGTTTCTGGATGAATTGTCCTTCCGATGTGGATACAAACGACATAGACGAAATTCCAAGAAGAAGAACGCACTTGAAGATTAGCTCATCTTCTACTTCAACGATATCTTCCTTCTCTCTAATTACTTTTGCCTTTATTTACATTCTTTTGAGTCCAGCCTTTACGATAAGAATCATTTTATAACATCAAACTGTCTATCCTTTACCTCCAAAATTACTAGGGGAAATCATAATTATTAGATTCGAAAAAGCAAATTTGTCAACTTTTAAGCAAATTTTTAATATAAATTTTTTTGACTTAAGGTATTTTGGAAATTGCAAAACATTTAACCTATAAGGGGTTTCAATTTTGAAAGTATTCATTTAAACGCGTCTATATCTAAATTTGTTAGCGCTCAAAATAAAGAAGTGTCTAAATATAAGAACGTTTGAATTTGCAACCGTTTAAGTTTAAAGCCATTGGCATTCAACCTAACTTCCAAGTTACTTTAATATTAATAAAATTAAGTAGGGTTAACCGTATTCTAGCAACTTTTGTATTTTCGATATATCTACAAGCCCACTGCCAAAACAGAAATGCGCGATTTATGTATTTAAGAACGACGTGAACTTTTATTTCAAATGGCTGTAAAGTAAAAGTGAAGAAGTATTGCATAAAATATAAAAATTTTCGGTGAAAAACTCTTATCGAAAAAAGGTCTTGGAAAAGAACCGCAACATTCCTGAGCGCGAAATGCGAGTCGCGTTTATTTTTCTACAGACCTCTTTCGACCTTTATATTTATATACATACGCACCGATATGACGACAATGATATATTATATGTGTATATTTATACGAAAAAATTTATTATTTATACTTTTACGCTAAACCAATGGCGCCTTTTTAAAAATGCACGATGTCTTGAATTACCTTTAAGTGTAATTAGGTAAGATTCTAGATAAATAAATGAAGTTGCAATATTTGCTCTTAACCGACCACTTAAAATGGCAAATTAATGCCGCCAGTTTTATAACTGTGATATTTATAATACACTATAAAAGTAATGATATACATGAATTTAAAACTGTATTTTTTTAGTTAGAAATTACAGTGAATTTTATTTAAATATATGTTTCTTTCGTTACAGTTAAGTAAAAAATTATTATTGTAAGATTAAAAATGCTTTACGAATTTCGTGAATAAGCTTTGAATGTATATAAAGGAAATAAAAATTTTATGTCAATGTCCAATGACTATGTCCAATTTTCTAACCCTTTCAAGAATTTTTGTTACATTCAGAGCAGTTTCCATTTCGTCCTTGAAAATTTGAGTATTCGGAATTGTGGTTACAGGAGATTTTCGGATATGATTTTGTAAGATTGATTACACTTGGGGGTGGAACACAATCAATTCACTTTATTCACTTTTATTACTTTTTTAAATAATATTTTGACATGTGCAACATTTTTTTTCGATTAGAATGGTGCTAACGTTTTAAATCGGGTGGCAAGTATGGATCCCAGGTATTCAGAGAGCGTAGTGTCATCTGTACAATAGTATCTACTTCCGCCATCCCGCCAATTCCAGTATCACCGCACATTAGAGTTTTAGAGATGCAGCTGATTTCCTTGTATCCCCAGGACTTGAGCAAAGCAACCTTGAAATGCAAAAAAAATCAGTGGTATTTGAATTTTAGAAATTAGATATTTGATTGGAAACCTCCGAAAATGTCGACTTTACACAATTTTTAATTTTAATTTACAATTATTAATTTCTTAAACATAATTTTAGTTTCTTCTTCAGGTATTATTAAAATCTAACAATCGAAATTAAAAAAGGAAGTTTTAAGAACTTGAGGCTTTTCATCTTTATCAAGTACAATGTTTTACAGAGAGTAGGGTATGTTATTTTCTAAAGAAGGGAATTAAGTCAAAATTTACCAAATTATCTGATCTTGACTGAAATTCGCAAACTTTTACTTAATTTAGAGAAAAATTTGAGATGGAAAACTGCTACGAAATATTAATAAATAATTTTTCGGAAAAGTTCTTATTTGAATCTCATGTTATTCGTAAAATAATTTTATTTTTTTTACTGAAACATTCACTAGAATTCATTTTATTTGAAACATTCACCAGAAATTTTTTTTGGGAGAAAAATTGGAATTAACATTTTGACTGAAGAAGGTTCATTAACTTTATATAAGCTGGTCTTGTAATCCGCAAATTTTTCTTTCCATTTTAGCTATTAATGTGAATCATTCATATCATAACCTTGATTTACATAAGGATAAAATTATGGATAACTGCGATTAACAGTGGGATTCATATTACTCTCGATTTGCATTTTCTTTGTGATGTTACGAATCACCGACGGGTTATAAAAAATATTCGGTGACCCTATTTTTAAACAAATAATGATATTGTGTTGAAACTTAAGGGAATGATAGAAAATATGATGGGGCACATCTTTTGTGTGTAATTTTTTCAAAATTTTGAAAAAGTGTGCCCCATCATATTTTCTATCATTCCCTTAAATTTCAACGCGATATCATTGTTTGTTTAAAAATATTATTTTATCTTCAATTAATTCTGATAGATCTTGTGAAACGTTCTGTTATCTATTGTACGCAATATTTCTTTATCTAAATATGTAACGTTCCGCAAGGAAGGGGCCTACTTTGTGGATGGTAAATTAGGAGATATTCGTGTTCCAAGAACAGGTAAAAATTATTAGAGACAAATTACACCATACTCGAACTTACATAAAAAAATTTATTTTCGAGGCACCTTGGCGTTTACACCTTACATATAAAAAAAGTAAGTAGCACCCCCATGCGACCGAAAGAGGCACGAACTTCTGTCTCTCTCGTTCGCATGGGCGAGGTACTTACATTTTTTTATATGTACGGTGTAAACACCAAGGTGCCTCGAAAATAAATTTTTTTATGTAAGCACGAGTACGGTGTAATTTGGCTGAAAAATGTGGAAAACATCTCTGATTGCGCGATTTATTTTATATTGACACCACAGCTTCAAAACACCCTCTCTTTTAATAGAATTTTGAATTAATAGTTTCTTTATCTATACGTCTCAAAGAGTCATCCAATGCACAGACTAATTATATAAACAATGCAAAAAAGGGCTCAGACATGAACTGCAAATTGCCTAATCTTGTCTTTCCGGCTCTTTAGTTAGAGACAGAGGTACTTCAACGAGAAAAGAGGGAGAAAAGGAAAAAATTGAGTCAACCAATCCAACCTCTCACTCACTTTCCTTTTTTTCATCTCCGCCATTCTCACAATATAAAGGGTACCGACATGTTTCGAGGTCTATTCAAGCTCCTCGTCAGGGTAAATATGAGGGTGTTACAGGTACTAATCAGAGAAAGGATAGACGTGCTTAAAGAGGCCCTGTTTTTATATATACATAACATTCCCAAAGCTAGACGAACAGATTTGGTCCTTTATAGAGGAGTCACGTTATACGTTAAAAATAAAAAAACCTGGAAACCCGGCGGCGTTCCACCGATTTGAATGAAACCTTTTGCATTGTGTTGCTAAAGATGTGTAATGAAAAGTTTAAAAAAAGATCTTGCCGCTAATTGTTATTTATTTGTTTAAATCAAGATTTCCGTAAAATCCTTTTTAAAGTTAAATAACTTGAACAAAAGCAGTTCTAAAGCCACGAAAATAGTGTGTTTATGTGTATGGGGGTTGTTAATTATAAATTTAAGGGTGAAAAATTCAAAATGGCGGCCAATTTTTTTTAACATTTATTTTTAAAAACTCAAAATAAATTATTAATACTTGACATACATATTCCTTAAAGCATTGTTAGATAACATAAAATAAGTTGGACTTGAAATGAAGGGTGAAACCACCCTTAAATCGAGCAAAACACCCCCAAAAATGCTTTTTGACGTTTATCTTGGCAAGGGTGCATCGAAATCAAATTATTTTTTTCAAAAAAATAGTACTTATAATTTACAATAAGAATGCTGGTATCAATTTTTCCTCTGCGGGATATACTTTCTGAGTAATCACCCCTCAAAGTAGGGGATGAGTTGTACCGCGCAGGTGGCACGCTCCTTCCGTAGCTCATATCTCGAAAGGAGGTCGTTTTTGGATAAAAGAGTATATAACTGAATTTATGCAGAATTTTTAGTTCTGCAATTTAAGTCCTCTATAAGCTTTGCAGTTTTGAGGGAAATTCTCTTCAATGTCTATGAAAAGTTATCGACGTCACTTTCAACAAGACACTTGTATCGTGAAACGGAGAACGCATTGTGAAAAACAGTTTCTAGTTTCATTTCTTAGCCCAGCCCGGAGAATATTTATCTTTCTTTTGGATGAGGTTAAATTTTAAATAATATAATAAAAAAGACGACTGTTTTGTGGTAAATTTTTGCAAATTATTTTCAAATAAATTAAACATAAAAAACTTTTATAAAGTGTTGTGTGGTAGAGAAGTGTTAGTGTGCTTCATGTTAGTAGTGGTTCATTGAGGTACTGGAACTGTTTTATTGGATTAGACTTCATTTCTCTTAGAACAACAAACGGATAAGTTTTTATAATATAAATTTTTTATATTATAAATAGAATACTTATATTATTTATAATATAAGTAGTATACTATATTAGAAGTAGAAGAAGTAGAATAGAAGAGAAGAGAGTAGTAGAATAGAGGGATAATTATAATTATAATTCTACCAATAAGTAGAATACTATATTATTTTTAAAATACTTGAAAATATTAAGGTTTTTTTAGATTAGAAACATTTATTATCTAGACATGGGAAGAAATTGGAGGGAAATTGCGGTAAAGAACAATTTATTGAGATTTTGTATCACGAAAGGTACCAGAGAAAGAGGGAATTCACTGAGATGCTATTCATAAAGAGGGAGGGAAATAATGCAATTAACTTGAAGAAAGATTTGGCTAAATATAACAAGGATTTTAATGGGTTTATAAAAGTTTTGTAAGAAAGAACTTTTGTAATAACTATAGGTAAAAATGCACATGGTTTTTTACACCAACAATTTTTTTAACCTGTAACACCCTCATATTTACCCTGACGAGGAGGTCGAATGGACCTCGAAACATGTCGGTACCCTTTATATTGTAAGAATGACGGAGATGAAAAAAATGAAAGTGAGTGAGAGGTTGGATTGGTTGACTCAATTTGTTCCTTTTCTCCCTCTTTTCTCGTTGACGTACCTCTGTCTCTAAAGAGCCGGAAAGACAAGGTTAGGCAATTTGCAGTTCATGTCTGAGTCCTCTTTTGCATTGATTATATAATTAGTCTTTGCATGGGATAACTCTTTGAGAAGTGTGAATTCCTAGTAAAAGAAATATTTTATACGGAGACATTAAGCCCCAGACTTTGGTACTGTTCAGAAAATTCATTTTTCGATTACGAATGGTTCTTAGTCGTCCAAACAAATTAATAGTCCGATAAATATGACATTTTGCGAACCATATTGTGCAAAATTAGCGATTATTATTGACTGCTATTTGGAAATACTGATGAGAAATCGATATTCAACTGCAGTACCGTCGGAAATTATCAGACCACTTTAAAAAATCCTATTAAAAACTCGCCAGTGTATTTTTGTGAATAACTCCGCAAAAAAATTAAGATACGGAGAATTTTAAAAAATCGTTGGAAAGCTTATTAAATTCTGCATCGATGAGAACTGAGAACGCATGTGGGAAATATAGCAATAATTTCCATTTTTGGCAAATTTTCGTTCCTCAACTTCGACTCGCGGCAACTTCCAGGGAAGTGATGGGAAAAATCTGTCAGTCACACAGAATAATTCGTGAAACTTTCTCCTTAAAATGAGACCAAGAACATAAGAAAATTTTTAATAGTTCTTAAATTAAAAAATGTAGAAGCGTGCCCAAGACGAAAATCGGTCGGTTGAGCATCGACTGCAGTTGTTTGTCTCTATTTATTGTGCGTTAACAAAGGATAGAAGATCGACTAACGCTCGCCCGACCGATTTTCGTCTTGGACACGTTTTCAAATTATTTATGAAAGTCGCCGCGAGTCAAAGTTGAGGAACGAAAATTCGCCAAAAATGGAAATTATCCCTGTATTTCTAACATGCTTTCTCGGCACACATTTATCAACAACAGTTCATATATGGCTCAATCGACGCGAAATTTAATAAGTTTTCCAACTGTGTTTTTAAATCTCAGTATTTCCATTTTTTGCGGAGTTAGTCACAAAAACAGACCGGCGAATTTTTAATAGGATTTCGTAAAGTAGTCTGATAATTCCCGACGGTACTGTATATGAAAATCTTCGTTAGCCTAAAATTAACAAATCTACGTCATATTTTAAATAGTTTGAATCACGATCTTCGAGTTTTATCTTAAAATAACAAAATCGTAAAACCTCACACAAAACTTGGGGGCAGACTTTGGAGCGATTTTTCGCATCTTTAACTTACGATATTCAACTTATCACTCCATAATCAGCTTTTTCAACTAATTTCAAGCGATTTTCATAAGCGCAAATTATTAAAGAAAATATGTTTGATATTATTTAGCAATTTTCTATTTTAAATTTGTAGTTTGGGAAATCACGTAACCTGACATTTTTCAAATATTTTTATTTATAATTTCTAAACAGAGTCGTCTAAAATTTTGAAACTTATACTAAATTATGCTCTGATGTGAGTACTTTGCTCAGATATATTTAACCCGTTGACTGCATCTGTCCGCTGGAGTAGACAAATGCAAATTTATATTTGTTTAAATATCTTTTCCAATTTCATTTTTAAAATTCTGGAAAAATTTAACATGCACTAGGGTATTCCAACAAATATTTCTACATCAAAATTTTTTAATTTGTTTATTTCGCCGCAAAAATTGAAAAAGTGAATTTTTCAAAAATGCTGTTTTTGTACTTGTTCTGGCAGTTGAAAAAAAAATCATTTAGCACAAGTAATCAAAAAGGTGCAGTGCACGGGTTAAAAAAAATTAATTAATCACAGGAAATGTGGAAAATGACAGGGACTTAAAATGGTCAACTTTTTGGCAAGCACCATTAGAAGATTTGAAAATTGAGAAATTATGGAAAATTTCAGAAGACATTGAAAGAGTTTTTGAATGTCATAAGTTTCTATTTCTTATAATTCTTGGAGAATTAGTCGGAACGTTGAATAAAAAAAGGGTAAAAGGGGGGAAAAAGGAATAAAAAGCTCTCAAATAAAACTAGTCTTTATATTTAAATTAATGAAGATCTTTCGAATGTGTAACGCGCTAAATGAAATGTGTCAAGCTACGGATCAACGATTGAAATCACAGATATGTCTCTGAGCAAGTCAAATTCTTTTTGAAAAATAGAATAAATAAAAGAATTTTAAAGGATTTTGAGATAGAATAATAGGGGGAAAAGGAGCAATAGGGGACCGTAATCTCTGTTAGGATAATTTATGAAGTTTTGTAAAAATGAATTAGAATTCTTACTTGAGGTCCTGTAACGGGATGATTCCACATCCTGGTGTTCATAGCAGGGCAGAAAAGGAGAGGTTTGTTAGAATCCCAAGCTCGTGCAACACACGTCAATATATTGTCACAAATACCGCTGGCCAATTTGCCAAGCGTATTGGCATCTAAGGGTGCTATAAGGAAGATGTCGGCCCATTTGACGAGGTCTATATGCAGGACAGGATCGCCCCGATCCTGCCAAGCCGCCCATTCTACCGTGTCCGAAAGCACCTGCGTCCCAGGAGGCAGTTCAGCCTCCTTCAGGAAGTGCTTGGCTCTTTCGGTCACAACTACTCGTATATCTAAATTATAATGCCAAAGCTTCTCCACAAGTTCTGGCAGTTTTATAGTCGCAACGCTACCCGTGCAGCCAATCAGTAGTTTCTTTCGCGACGTGCATGCCATCCTAACTAATCTAGTGAAAACAGACCCGGTGGTCCTCCGAACTTAATTAATAAGTTCTCAACAGTCAGCTACTGGCAATATTTATTAATTCTTTACTAATTACTATTTGTTATTTATTTACACTACTTTTCGTATTGACTTTAACACCTTGACTGAACAATGAAAGCTGAGTGTTCCCTTTTAAAAAGCGTAAACTTGGATTACGGTGACCGGCAGTGGCAACGAGATAAATGCAAAAAGCAGTAGGTAGAGAATGCGACAAGGTAACAAAAATATGTCTTTTGTAGTTCTGCTGTGGTCAGATTTCGGATATATTATCGCCCTTTGTTGCAAAATCAAGGGGACAGATTCAGGTCAACGAGATTGGATTCTGATAGCAGTTTAAGGAAAAACACAGAATTGGGCCTTCCTCCGTGATATGCCTGATGTATCGAAACTGATTGATACGGAATCTGAAAAGAACGTAAAAATTTTTAGTCAGATTTTAATTCATATTGCTGCTTACTGTTTGCAGATTGCACAATTGACCTGAATTTTACATCAGTATAATTTGTAGTCTAATCAAATCAGATATTTCCTTGAAAACTGAAGGTAAATCCGTTTTTTTAAATCTGTTAGAACACTTATAGAATTTCGCGTTACAACAATTTTCAACGTTTCTCTAGTTTTCATGATAAATTTGCAGTATCGTCCATCTGCAACAACTACAGAGAATCGTTGAAGATTTTTCAACAAATTAAAAAATCTTCATCAAATTTTTACGTGAAACCAATACTTTTCAACTTATATCATGGATATATTTGTGACGTTCTACCTAATGAGTCTGATACCTAAATTAATCGAAGTTGATTACAGAATTAACGTTCCCTAAACGTTCTTCTATTTAGGTTAGTTTTATAAGAAAACTAACCCAGAGACGAAGACAAGCCAAATGAATACAAGATGCGAGGTACCTTTTACAATCAATTTATTTATTTAAATTACAAACTTTAGAATTCTACGAATGTGACTCGACTTGTGTTTATAGATATTATTTTATAGACATTATATGGAAAAATTATGTTTATAGACATTATGTGGTTTCGGCCTCGTTTGTTGTTTGGATTGGGTGTCTCTTTTCCAACCTTTAACAAATGAAGCCGTTGAGTCTCTAATCCTTTTAGAAAGATTTTGATAGTGATTACTAATAATTAAACTTAACAATTTATTTGTATGCGTTGGCCTATTCTTGGTGAATGGTGTGAAGCGAGGGTGTGAAGATGAATTTGGTCGCTGCTACTCAGGTTCGCCTTTGGAAAGCATTACTGGACCTCGGATTTGAACTGAGAGATGATTGCTGTTTTCAAGAGTTGTATTCAGGATATGGTCTCCTGACAAAATCCTCAAAGCTGCTTCACAGGTTTGCCCTCGGAAACTTCACTAGACCTCGGATTGCTAACTTCTAGTCCAGTCATTATAGACATGAAACAGCCTGTTTTGGGAAAAAAATACTATTAGAGGTTTTTCTGCGGGATATTGTTCGGAAGCGTGTTATAAACAAAATATCAAAAATCCAACTC
>JBAGKK010519817.1:0-13327 GCA_037177015.1 Euceroptres primus
GAGAGAGAGAGAGAGAGAGAGAGAGGGAGAGAGTACTTTTTTATATACATACACACACACACGCATGTATGCATGTATATGTATATAAAAAAATACTTGGGAGGCAAAAGAAAATGATTTCACCTCACGCTCCGTCAATTTGTTTGGAAAATGCATGTGAATTGAATTTTTATGCTGTTTTTTCTACGAGAGAGCGAGTGCTCAACACGAAAAATACATCCGTGGCATTTTCGCAATAACATGTGAATAACGATTTTTCACTATCAATCACGTTTCACTCACGAAAAATATGGTAGATATTTTTTATTCTGGAGCCATCTCATAACAGAGGAAACACAATTGAGAATTATTATTATTATTATTCATAAAAAACTTTAATTTAAAATACAGTGATATATGGTTTTGGATTTACAATATATGATCCTGTAGAACTGCAATTTACCAGGATTTGAAGAAAATTAACAAACATTTTTTTTATTTGCGCTCATATGAAATGAGAAAATATGCAACCAAATATCCAACAAAACCTCACAGTAAATTCAGAATATCAATGCGTTGCAGATCATTTTTTTAGACAATCAAAAACAATTGAAAATATGTACGTGGGAAAAATATTCAAGCGAGGGGTTGATCACGCGATTTTTGAGTGTACACCAGATTTCAAGATTTCAAGGATTTCAAAAGATTTCAAAAGATTTCAGAAGATTTTAAAAGATTTCAAAAGATTTTAAAGATTTCAAAAGGTTTTTAAAGATTTCAAAAGATTTTAAAGATTTCAAAAGATTTTTGAAGATTTCAAAAGATTTTAAAGATTTAAAAAGATTTTTAAAGATTTCAAAAGATTTTTAAAGATTTCAAAAGATTGTTATGACATCAAAGATTTCAAGAGATTTTAAGAGATTTAAAGAGTGGTTAGACCCTTGAGTAAAAAAAAATGTCAAAAGATTTCAGAGACTTCAGAAAAATTTCAAAAGATTTCAAGAGATTTCAAAGATTTCAAGGATTACACAAAACTTTCAAGGATTTCAAAGATTTCATAAAGACGGATTTCATAGGGAGAGTAAAGATTCTCAAATTGATCGGATCTTTTGAGCCTAGTAAAAAAAAAAGTGATTTGGCATCAAAATAAAGGGGCAAAAAATTTTGCAAAAAAAATTTTCTTCTGTTGAAAATTCAAAATTTTGACCATTTTTTAGATTTTTCCTATGGGAGGCATAATTATGGCGAATTTTTTGTACATGTGATTTTCAATGATGAATAATAATACAAAACCTAAAATTGAAAAGAAACTTTTCTCCAAGAAAAAATCAAAGTGTGCCATATTTTTAATTTCATAAGAAACAAATTTTTTCACATTTTTGACGCTTAAAAACAGCAATTTTGAAAAATTTGACGATTTTCAAATGCGAAAGAAAATATGAAAAAAATTTTTTACATGAAACCAAAAATATAGCACGCTTCTTTGAATCAATTTGAAGGGATTTTCAGCTCGACATGTTCAACTTTTTAAAAATAAATATTTTTTTTTAATTTTTCGAAAAAACATTTTTTGACATTTTCAAAAAATTCTAATTTGGAGAAATTTTTTTTTTTTGAAAAATTTTTTATGTCCTTTCTTTCTAATGCCAAACCACAATTTTTTTCACTAGG
Source organism: Euceroptres primus (assembly GCA_037177015.1). Lineage (NCBI taxonomy): Eukaryota > Metazoa > Arthropoda > Insecta > Hymenoptera > Figitidae > Euceroptres > Euceroptres primus. Next base: position 1,651 of record JBAGKK010519817.1, read on the forward strand.
CTTAAAAGATCCTATCAATTTGAGCATTGTCACTCCGCGCTAATGTACAATAAATGTAAGCCATATTTCAAAAGTGGTTAGCCCCTCGTATTCAGGGTTGTTATAAAATCCCAATTACAAAATTCCCTGACTTTTCCCTGATCAATTTTTCATTTTCCTTGACATTATCTACCGTTATAATTATAATTATATAATATTATAGTTTTATAATATTATAATTATAACGATTGAGATATAATTATAATTTGCTGATTCAAAAAAAATTCCCTGACTCTTTAAAGGTTTTCCCTGACATTTTCTAAACATTTTTAAATTCCCTGACTTTCCAGAATTCTCTGACTTGTAGCAACCCTGATATTCATTTGTTTTCCCAACCAATTTTACAATGTTTATTTACAATAACGTCTATATTAAATCTATTTTCTTCGTGTGGAAGATCCAGTTAATAAAAACGTCTTTTAGTATTGATAGGCAACATTTCAGACTTTTATCACTACTAAGAGATGTTTTTATTATTGGACCTTTCACACGAAAAAAATACATATAAAATTGACAAAAGGTCGAAACTGAAGAATATGGATATAAACGTATATATTATCCTAGATAACTTATAATTTCTCACGAAATAAACGCATTAGTATTTTTTCCCTACCTTAAACATTAAATTATACAATTTTTTTTTATATTTTTGCAAAAATAAAAGTTAATGATCATTTTTATTTTCGAAATTTATTTGTTTTCCATTTTCAAATAGGGGTCAATAAAGTGAAAATAAGTAGATTTTATCATTAAATTAAAAAATTCCCGATTTGAAATAAAATTTCCGGGGTTTTCCCGGTTTTCTCTCGGTGAAACCAAATTCCGGGGTTTTTCCCGATTTCTCGGTCTGCTAGACACCTTGATTTCTTTAACTTTTTAAGATCATTTTTGACTTTTAAAGTTAGAAGAAGAGAAAGTATTATCTCTAAATCTGAATTAGTCAAACTTCACTAATTCATCACTGTCTCAATTCTAGCTATGGAAATTAGTAGAATGCTACTGAAAATCAGTGGAAAATTACTAAAATTTCAGTAGAATTCCTACTGATTCACCAGTAGAAACAATAACTGAAGTTTCAGTGATGCTTACTGAAATTTCATTTATCATTTCTATTGGTGAATCAGTAGAAAGTCTACTGAAATTTTCTACTGATTGTCAGTAGAATTCTACTAATTGCCATAGTTAGAATTGAGTCACTGATGCATTAGTGCACAGTAAATCCGAGGTATATTTTTTTATCTGAAGTTGTATAAAAAACGTTGCAAACAAGTGACAACTACAATTATCCGGCGTCGGATAATTTTTATCCGCCTCGCGATAAAAATTATCCGACGACGGATAATTGTAGTTTTCAATTGTTTGCAACGTTTTTATCCAACTTCAGATAAAAAATATACCTGGGATTTATTGTGTGACTAATACAGATTCATTTAACTAATTCAGATTTAGAGAGTTCTTTACTGGTAATAAGAAAAATCTAATTTGAATTATAACATTTTTTCTATGGAATAATATGAATGGAAGTAAAAAATTTATTCAGATTGGCAATAATCATAGCCAAGTCGATTGATCAAACGGAGCGCGTGTGCGGTTGAGAGTACCGTAATCTTTGCGTGCATGATAATGCCAAGGTTAAACGTCTTTCTATGCTTCCTTTGTACGCAACTTTATCTTATCCTTCTCAATTACATATGCCCTTTTATATCATCGTGAACAGTTGCGTTGACTAAAAGGCTTCTTGTTCCCAGCAATCTTTTTAAACACCTGGATGCCAAAAATTACAGAAAAAAGTAATAAAGAACTTAAAGAAACACAAAGTGTAAAATAATTTTATTTTTCTAATTTGTATTATTATTATTATTATTATTAATCAGAATTTGTATGCTGAAAAAGATTTTTGCTATCCTGATCTGAAGTCTACTTTTTTTTGTTGGCTCAATCTAATCTATAGTTTGCAAGGGGCTAACCACTCTTGAAATTTGGTCTTCATGAAATCTTTAAAATCTCTTGAACTTTTTGAAATTTTTTGAAATAATTAAAATCTTTTGAAATCTTTAAAATCTGGTATACACTCAAAAATCGAGTGGTCAACCCCTCCTTCAAAACTATTAAATAATCCATATAAAAAAACTTAGAGAATTTTGAACCGAAAGTCCAATCGTCTTTTAATAGATTTTTTTTCGGTACCTGGAATTTAGATTGAATCACTATTGAAAATTGAGCGTGGAAAGTTGAGGATACCATATAAACAGAGAAAAATCTGATTTACTAGAGTCCGGATATCGGCGACTGATCTTTATTGCTTGTCATAGTTCAAGTCGGTACGTTTGACCCGCCTTCTGTAACCATATCGTAGTCAATAGTGCACTTGTAATTCGATTTCAAATCCTACGCAAAATTGCAAGTGTACCACAGAAAACCCACGTTTATTCCCATGTCAATGAAAAAAAATTTAGTCTCCTGTATTTACATTTCAAAATTAACAATTTTCTTGAACCGAATGTGAATCAGGGGTCCAAATGTGGATCAGTGTCTTTTTGTACATAATTATTGCAATATTTGCACAATTGCAATATTGCATAATTTTGAATGATTCACTATTAGTTCCTCTAAGCATTTCATACATTGAAAATAATAATTACAATCCCAGCAAAAATCAACATTGATCCACATTTGGACCTCCTGATCGACATTTGGACCCCCTGATCCACATTTGGACCCCCTGATCCACATTTGGACCTCCTGATCCACATTTGGACCCCCTGATTGACATTTGAACCCCTTGATCCACATTCGGTTCTTTTGGGATCGCTTTTTCTTGAAGGCAGTGTCTAGTATTACGAAAGATTCCGTACAACTAGCCCACAACATAGTATAGGTTATTTTTACGGCCTTTCTTGAAATTGAAATTCATACCCTGAAAATTTAATTATTGTCTAAACATTCTTAGTTATTGATATAGTTAACATTATTTTGAATATTTGAAATCTTTCTATAATTTCAAATTTCGTTGGGAATATTTTACTGGTATTGGAGAATTAAAAAAATTCTATCGATTATTCTTAAGGCTATATGTATATTAATATTTTTACGTCTTTAGATAAATGAGAATCCGTAAAATGACTAGCTTTTTCATTTTTTTTCCTTCGTTTTTATGATAAGCACATCGAAAGTCAATCTATCAAAAGTTTGACGCATGCTGTTGTAGAGTTTGGGTCGCAACTTGAATTTAAAAAAGGACACTTTAACCGGCTGCAATCAGGTTTCCGTGTCACGGAAAAGAGGACCGAATAGGATGCGGTTTCAACTTTAAACGCTCTTCGGCGATAAAGTGCAAATTACCGTTTTCTTTCTGCGTTAATGTTTCTGTCGTACTTCCAATAATGAAAACTCCTATAGACCTATAGAAACAACCTATGCACAGTGGGGCCAGAAACTTGCCCGTGGACAAATTGATTTTCAGACTACAATTTTTATCCGATTTGAATTTTCTTTTTTTTTTAATGAAAGATAATGAAATTGCGCGTGAAACGTCCGTTTTTGTTTTTAAAAACTAACTGTTATTCTTTTTTATTTGTTAAACAAAATGAAAAAAATTTTTCTCTTTAGACGAGCACCGGTTTTTATAAAATATTTGCATTCAATCCAAAATGCCTTGTATCAGTAACGAATTTAAATATTATCTAAGAACATTGTCCACTGGTAGTTTAGAAGTTTAAAAATTCATTGCATTTGTTATACATAAAAAAGTGAATGAAAATGTTTTCGTAGGGATTAGCATTGTTTGGTCATTTAGTTCTAACCAAATTTCAAACATTTATAAGCAAAAAGAGTTTTTCGATCGAACAAATGAAAATCAATTAATAATTTGTTACGCTATAAATATATAAGAAAGTGTCCGGAGAAGATCAATGAAATAAAAACTAAATTTCTTTTAAAAAAGGCAACGTTTCGGATTATATGTAGTCCCTTTTCAAGCCTGTAGAAAAAATTTTAATAATAATAAAAATACAATATAAATAGATGAAATACAATTTCGATGATAAAATATTGTAAAAATATAAAATCTTGAAAAAAAAGGTCAAGACTAAAAAAAAAGATGTGCTATAAATAAATTTTATAAACAATTGCTCCCTGAAGTCATTTATAATGAGTTTAAGGCTGTTTTTTCACAATATCCACCATTATCAGTAGGCAAAGAACCTTATTTATCATATCTGTTCATCAAATTACAATTAAAAATTGTTATAAACGATAAAAAATTTTTTTACTAATGATATGTGATAGCAGAAAGTCATGACTGAGTAACTTAAAGTTTTTTCCCAAGAACAAAAGCAGAATTTTCAGTTTATGAAAGCATAAGAGAAAAAAAATTGCTTATAAGATTGTTAATAACAATAATAATTATATGATTATCCAAGTTTTCTATCAAAGTTTGAAAATACATTACTTACAGGCGATTATTTTGAAAGAAGGACGTTTGTAAGTCGAAAAATAGACAAACAGTGAATTTGTTAATTAGACTTGTTTAAACAATTTTTAATTGTGATGTGATGAACAAATATGATAAATAAGGTTCCTTGGTGGAAATCGTGAAGAAACCAGATGATTCTCATTATAAATGACTTCAGGGAGCAATTGTTTATAAAATTTATTTATAACATAACAAATTGTTAATTGATTTTCATTTGATCGATCGAAAAATTCTTTTTCCTTATGAATGTTTGGTAAGAACTAAATGACCAAACACTGCTAATTTTTATGAAACCATTTTCATCCACTTATTTGTTTATAACAATTGCAATGAATTTTTAAACTTCTAAACTATCACTGGGCAATGTTCTTAGATAGTTTCTTCACTGATTTAAGGCATTTTGGATTAAACACAAATATTTTATAAAAAACGGTACTCGTCTAAAGAGAAAAAAAATTTTTCATTATATTTAACAAATAAAAAAAATAATAATAATAACTAGTTTCTAAAAACAAAAACGGAAGTTTCACGCGCAATTTCATTATCTTTCATTTAAGAAGAAAGTGAAATCAATTTGTCCACGGGCATGTTTTTGGCCCCACCTGTTGCAATGCTTAATAACTTTAATTGTAATATTTCTTCCATGTCGGATGGTAAGGATGAAAACTTTTTACATTGACTTATTTGTCTTTTATTTTTATTTTTATTAATGGTTGTATTTTGTGTACATATGTCACGAAAGATCCATGGGTAGGGAGTCGAACCCTCGAGACATTCTTTTCGAACGAATTTCTAAGTCTGTGCTTTACTTCGCACGACCATCGTGTCGCCCTTTAGTCTATCTATTTAACGTAATAATGAATTTTTAAAATCTTAAATTTAGTTAAAAACTTCTACGATCGATAATAATTATCCACTGACTCAGAAAGAATATAAATTTACTTCAGTTTTCTCGACTATGACCAGAAAATCACGTTCGAAGAACGTCATTGTGAATCATACTCATGACACGAATGAAAAGGCATTACATCCTCAATTATGTCAATCAGGATTATTTTCGTCACGCTCTTTACACCTAATGACCATAATGATCAATATCAATGCAGAAAAAAAAGAAGTTCCATTTTTTACTTTTACCGCCTTCAAATCAAAATTTTATAAATATCATCATTACTTTAATTTCGAAAAATGTATCATTTCTGTTCCAGACTAAAATGTCTCAAAATATATAATTTTAATTCAAGTTGAATCGTGTGTATATTGACCTAAATATATTGTCTCTCTTTTTTTGTTACTGATAAATAAATAATATCAGCGTCTATATACATAAATTGCATAAAATGCAATTCATCCTATGAATAATTCGTACCAGTTCCAAGCAATGCTTCCGCTTTCTTGGTTCCTGATAGTTTTGCAAGAATATCGAGACATTTTGTGTTCTCGTGCTGAATTTTCTCATGCAGCTCATGCTGAAACATTTGCATTGAAATTGTTGCACCGAGGCGGTCGCGAGCCTCGCCACGCATAGTAAACTATAACGAGTTATATTCCATACACCCTGGCGCCAACATCAACGATTCAGAACTGGTGAGCATCCTCGTTTTTCTTTGAGAGCACGACTCGCGAATTAGATTAACCTCAAGACAAAGGCCAAATGAAAGAGTACAAAATAAAAACAAACTTTCTATATAAAATATGTCTTTACATTGAAACACATTCAGTTTTTTGAAAGAGGACAAGATACAAATAAGAATTTCAAAAAGTAATTTTTCCTCGTTGAAAGCTTTCTAGAATTTAGGACTCCACATCATATTTTAAGAATATGCAAATCTGGAAGCTTTCAAATTCAAATGTATATAGATATTTATCTGAATTCAAGAGACATGGTGACAAACATTTTGAATCCTATTATTTTTGCTGATATTTTCGGTTAATATTGCAGAATTTTCTGTAAGTTTAACAGATTATCAGTAAAAATTACAGGAAAATGAATGTTGTCTTCATTTCTGTAAATTTAAAGAAACTATTTTTCTTCGTGGAGTCTCAAAATTGAAAGCATCGAAAGTGACCGAAATTGAAAGTTTTCAAATGATTTATTTTATGCTTGTATTCAATTAACACTTTTACTTACGTTTTCTTTGGTCGATGCAATTTGCCTCTTAGTTCTACCATGATAAACTTTAGGCCTTATTATCTGATGCCTGCTAAAATCGGCTGAAGGATCTGCAACAATAATTTAACATCCCATTAAAAATTAAAATCTTAATATGATATTATAATAAACCAAAATTGTAGAAGATAATAACCTACATAGTCGCTTACGGTCCAAATCACTTTATTAAATATAAAAGAAACATAAAGATAAAAAAGATAAATATCCTAAGGATAAAAAACATAAATATCAGTTTAACAAAACTAAAAAATTTTTGTTCTTTTTTGATAAACGGAATAAGAAGAAAAATACTATCTTACATTTACAAAAAGTTCAGGAAGACTCAAAATAAAAAAAAAACAAATAGAACAAAATATAATAAAAGAAAAATTTTAATTAATAAATTTGATGCACTAATTGAACAAAAATTAAGAGAATTAAAAAAGTCCAATTCAAAGAGAACTGCTTGATTTTATAATTTAACTGATTGTGATATTACTGAAGATATGAAAAATATTGTTTCATTAGGACCAAAGCATGGAATACCTACACAACCTAAATATTTTTCCACAGAAAAATTCATTATTGAAATTGAAAGACAATCTTGGCAATGTAAAGGACAACTGGAGTTCCTCAAATCAAATCAGACATTTTAGAATTCCAAAAAACAATTCTATGTTATACATATATATTTAGATGTAACTTCACTTTTCACCAATGCGTACCTATCGATTTTGTTTTAGAAAGCATAAAAAAACGTTACAAATCTTTACTCAGATTCACCGATATTCCATTAGATGAATTGTTGATGACATTTTCATGATTGCTCCGTCAGAAAAATAGATTCAATTTTACAAACATTCAAAAATGTACATAATAAAATAAAATTTACACATGAAATAGAATAAAATGGAAAAATAAGTTTTTTAGGTCTAGAAGTCATTAGAAATGTTGATAATACGATTGAAGTAAATTGGTGTAGAAAAAAAATCTTGGTCAGGACGTTATCTAAATTACAATTCACACCACATCAGTTCAAACAAAAGGTAGCATTAATAACATGGATTTTTCAAATGTTCAAGGCTTTTCAGAAATGTTAAAACAAAAATTCAAATCAATAGACATAAATTTAATCTTCAAAAACATACAAAGCTTGTCAAAATGGTTTTCCAAAGGAAAAGATAAGGATGTTCTTGAAGTTCTGAACGTTCAGATGAACAAAATTTTTTTTCTTAACTCAAATTTATCTTGAAATATTGTTTTAATTACAAATAAAAAAAGCATCATGAGATTTTTTATCATTACATTAGTTTCTTTGCTAATAAACCAATATTTTAGAACAAATTCGAGTTTAACATGAAATCAATTTAACATTTCGTTCATCTGAACGTTCAGAACTTCGGATACATAGATAAGGCACCTATCTCAAACCAATCAAACGTAGTTTACTAGATAAATTGTAAAGATTGTAACAAAGTATATATAGGTGAAACCAAACGTTATCTAAAAACTCGCGTTTCTGAACACAAAAATGGTATCTCTACAAATAAAAACACAACAGGTTTGACTAAACATATACATAAAAACAGCCACTCAATGGATTTCGAAAACAAAAATAATTGGTAGAGAAAAAAATGAAAATGCAAGAGAAAGTTTAGAAGCGATACACATAAAAAAACAATAAAAACATGAACATACAAAAAGACACTGTAGTCTTACCAACAATTTACAATATCATTGTTTCTTAAGGGTATGTGAAACATAATGACGTCGCGAATTACCGATCGATTTTTTATTTACATTCAGCGGGTTTATTAAGAGAGAAGTGCAAATATAATGCTGAAATTTTAAGAAATAATAAAGAATATTGATGCCTGGTGCGTTTCAGTTTTTATTTCGAAAAAATAATTTTTTCAAAAATAATTTTTTTTTCAAAATAAAAATTGAAACGCACTAGACAAATAACATCAGTATTCCTTAACTATTTTAATTGTTCTTTGCATTAAGTAAATCTATTTTATTAGACAAGTGGTCTATAAACAGAAACCTTGAAAATTTAAATTCCAAAAGAAAAATAATGTAAAAAAACAGTTTTTACATCAAAAGAATGGAAGTTTCGCTGTCCGGAGTTTAACTTTTTCAACATTATTTGAAATACTTACAGCATGCAAATTTGATGTTCTGATAGATAAAACATCATTACATCACGTGTTTATGAAAATTTACCCTCATTTAAGTCCAAAATATATTAAATTTAAAAAATACTTGAGGCTTCTTCATCGGGGCAACGGCGACCAGCAAAATATTGACAAATGCTTGGATGGTAATTCTACTATAAATTTAGTCGATAATACGACCGGAAATGTAGATACACTACTTATCTTCTGGGCTGCATTCACGAAAAAGATGAACATGAAAACGCATATAAAAATCGTTTGAAAACGTTTGTCAACGTTTGTTGTTACAATGTAGATAAGAGGTTTTTCCCAGGTATCACTAATTTTGATAAAAAAAACCTTTTCTTTCTTACTAAATACATTCCAAGGTTATTTTGCCAAAGCATAACATTCTCACGAACCAAACCATCCTAAGATGTTTCTATTTTTCTAAAAAAGCTGTGGCTACCGTTGCCCCTGTATGCGGGGCAGCGTTGACCAAATGCAGCTTGTTGGAAATAATTAAATTATAAAATTATTGTTTTATTGAGATAAATAATACACATGGAAATGTGTTATACAATAGTGTGGGACACGATATGACAAAAAAACCAATCAATTCCACGTCTTATTGACTTTATACAGAGCAATGAATATTAACCGGACGACACTGCCCCGGTCTACCCTACATCGTTAGTCAAATTGTATATATTATTTTGTAACCATGAAGCGTGACACGCACATAATGTGTTTTTAAAATTTTAACTAAAATTTCGCGTTGTTTTTCCTACATGACTCAAAAATGGTTTTAATAGCTACACTGGAGCCCCGGTTTATTGCGGGTTTCGGAGATATCCCGAATGACCTTCGGATAAACCGGGGTCTCTCAAACGTAAACAAGTCAGGGCTGTGTGAACTATTTCTGTTTGATTTTTATCACGAGTGAAAAATATTTTTTAAATATAAGTCTAATTTAACGCTTACTTTACTGTTAAGTTTTGTTTAGTTATTATTTATGAATTAACATATAACGCATAACCAAAACAATGAAAACGAACTGATGCGAGCGGACGAAATTCAACGCGTAGACTACTGCGTCACTATTGTGCACTTTGTTGCTACGCTTCTTACGCGACACCGCTGAGCTCCGAGCTTAGCTTTCCTCGTCCCCTTGAACCCCTTGCCCACAAACTAACCTATAAACTAATTCCTGGAAGGCCTATTCGGAGCGGTCTTCAGCAGCGATTTCAGTGTATAATCAATATATAAGTCCGCATTTGAATTAATTTAGCATACCAATTTTGGCTTATAAAAGTGGCAAATAATATTTAATAAAAAACGAAAATGTAACTGTAAATTATGTAAATTTCAGCCCTGAAGAAATGCATCACACACCAGTTTACGAAAAGTAGGCATTGTTTCTTTTATATCTAATAAAGTGATTTGGATCGTAAACGACTACGTAGATTATTAACACACCAGTGTTAATAATGGCTGGCGGTACAGTATGCAGTATGGTACCACCCGCTTACTCTCTTTTAAATGCCGTGTAAAACTCGCGCTATAGTTATTCGCGCTTACACCGCCTCACACTGGAAGGAAATACACTTTTTTCGTTCAAAAATATCCAGAATCTTCAATTTTGGTCCAATTTTTAATTTTCTTTTTTAAATGAAAGTGCATTAAATTCTGAAGAGCTTCGCGGTCAGAACTTTTGTCTCCTCTATTTGTTTATTAATAATTTTTTTACTCAAAGTATGGAAAAACTGAAATTTTTTACATAACAATTTTTTAAGCTTTAATAACTGCTTAGGTAAACTTTTTATTGTCTTAAATGAATGTTTGGGAACTCACAGAATACAAATAATTAGTTTATTATTCCATTTAATTGTTATAAACAAATTTTTTGAACAAATTGGCAAATAGTCTTATTATCGGTAAAAAATTTTTCTTCTGCCTTCCACGATCTTTAAAAATCCGAGATAACGTATGATCTAATAAAGATTTCAATCCGATCGTAAAATCCTTTTCCGTTACTTTAATCAAATGTGGATACCATTCTTCTTTAGCTTTTGCCAAACTGTCGTATGCTGGGTAAATGTCAGCATTTTTCTTTTTTGCCTGCATATGGATCATGTGATATTGACTTTTAGACAAATCAGCTTCCTCTATTAACGCCAAAGCTTCTTCTGATGTGTAAGGAAGTAAGAGGAATTGGGCAATCATTCATATTTTCATTTTCATCGGAAGGTAAAATTGAATTCATGAATTCTGATACTTTCTTCCTATCGCATAGATTTAGCAAGCGTAAAAAAGCTTCTCTTATTTCGATGTCAGTATATTTTTCCCGGATATCCATTAATTTCCTTCGTTTTGTCGAAGCACTCAGAAAAAAGTTTGTTTAAATCAAACAAAAAACTTTGTTTGATATCATATTATTGAAAGATACAAATTTTTTGTTTCAATTTACAAAACATTTATTTCATTTTAATATATGAAAAATATCTACCTTATTAATCGAAATAAATAATTTTGTTGGTACAATTTGTTCGATTTAAATAAAGGATTTGCTTAAATTAAATTCGTTTGAGTTTATACAAATATTTGTTTGATTTAAACAAAAATTATAATCCGCACACGATAGTTCCTTAAAAAAACACAAATAGCGCAGAAGGCTCTTTCTCACAATAAAGACTACAATCATACTGAATATAAAAGCGTCTGAAATATGTTGCAGTACCGTCGATACACACCCCGTGACATCCCGACAGGTAATTAAAAAAAAAGTGGTGTCACACTTAACACTTCTTAACCACAAAATTGAAAATTTTTTAAAATTATTTATTTATTTATAAA
>JBAGKK010519838.1:0-13325 GCA_037177015.1 Euceroptres primus
GATCTCCGTAAAATTGTTTATTCAAAATATAATGGAATTTAACCTTGTTTACGCCAAATTAACCTTGAGATAATTCTGGTGATGACGTCAGACCTTCGAGAATATTCTAGAACTTAGCACAAACATGAACCATCGAAGCTTCTCGAGTTTCGGTAACGTCGCGTCGATAAGGAGGAATCTTGGATTAGAACCGGCCTAGCCCTTCAACTTTGAGGACAGCAAAATTTTAAGCAGGTACCCTCGGCGAATAGATGAAGTAATATGAATTAAATTGTTGAATGAAATTCATAAAAAGAACAATACCCTTAAATAATGTTTTTAAAAAGCAGTATTCTTTTGATTTATTTTGAAGAACATAATTGAGTTTAAATATTGTTAATAATATCAGGGTGTTTAGCGGACCGGGAAATCGGGAAAAACCCGGGAATTTTATTTTACCGGGAAATAACCGGGAAAACCCGGGAATTTTATTTGTGATCGAGATTATACTTATATTTTATTTTCTTATTCTTCAGATTTCAATAGCATTTAAGCAACTACTTTTGATTCTGTTAAAAAATATTTATTTTACGTGTAACGAAAGTTTTAAAATATGTATTTTCGATTAATATTTATCACTTCAATCTATGATTAAACATAAGTTTGGCACGTGTAAATAAATAATTATCTTCTTTACGATATAAATTTTGTATATGTATATTGTGTTAAAATTCCCTTTTCTATGTATATGTTTACTTTCAAAAATCTCAAAAAGACATTTTTAACTTGATCGGGGAATAAAAATTGACCGGGAAAAACCCGGGAATTTGAAAAGGCCTGATCGCTAGACACCCTGAATATTCTTATTTTGATAACTGTTAATAACACTGTGCGACAGCGTTCATTCACTTTCACCAAGACATAGTATACGTTGTAGGCCTTGAAAAACTGAAGAAAATGGTATGGTCGAAATTTACCATGCACCTAAAAAATCTCGTTCTTTAGCCAAAAAACCGTTTTTGGAAAGTGACTGTATATAATAATTCGTAACTTCGTCATTTTTCAATCGATTTTGATTTTTTTTTTGTTTGAAAGAGGAAGAACAGACATTTTCAGCCATGTATTGCATATTTTGTCCAAATAAAAAATTATGAAGTCACAGTCGAAAGGATTCTGTATTTTTTCATTTTTTGCAAGTTTTTTCAACTTGGACAAGGATTTAATAATATTGTTTAATTTTTAAGATTTTTCCTCTTATTCGTTTGAAAGTCCGTTCAATTCTGCGCCCAACGAAATATTTTAATTTAAAATCGGTTAAAATTTCACTGACTGTGGCAAATTTTAAAATTTTCCGAATTTTCTAGATGAATTCCCATACAAAACTGAAGTGAAATTTTCACTCGTTATTCGTTGCAGAAGTATGTAGTTCCAATGCTGACAATGTATAATCGTGAAAACACACAAACAAAAGTATAAGAAGAAATATTCCAAAAGTGTTTTACGACATCACTAATTAGATTCAAGATTCATGTTGCACAGCAAGGAGTGTAATACAGTAACTTCAGAAATACGAAAAAATTTCAAAACTCAAAAATGTTTACTCGATCTTTTCCTTTTGTACAATTTACCGTTTGTTTCGCGTTTAAGTGACCAGCTGTAGTCAGAGTATGTTGATGGAGCTCTTCCTTGGAAACGTTTTTCAAAGCTTCCATTTATGGATGGAATCGTTTACCCTGCTCAACATTGAGTTGGCCAAGATTGTCCGAAAAGATGTCCAAATATGAGAGCAAAAAGTGTATGCGGAACAATGAATTCGAAAGCAAATTGGATGCTGTGGAAAAACGAGCCTGGAAATGTTTCATTTCTTTATGCGAGAATTTCCTTGGCAGTTACAAAAGTCCCGACTACGTAAACGTCGAACACAAATTTTTGAATGTCTACGATGAAATGGAGTACAACATGTCTATCAAAATCCACTTTTTGCACTCACATTTGGATTTCTTTCTGGACAATCTTGGCCAACTTAGTGATGAGCAGGGTGAACGATTCCATCAAGAAATGGAAGCTATTGAAAAACGTTTCTAAGGAAAGAGCTCCATCAACATGCTATCTGACTACTGCTGGTCACTTGAACACGAAACAGACGATAAATTGTACAAAAGGAAAAGATCGAGTAAGCATTTTTGAGTTTTGAAATTTTTTTCGTATTTCTGAAATTACTGTATACACCCCTTGCCCTGCGTCATGAATCTTGAATCTAATTGTTGATGTCGTGAAACACTTTTGGAATATTTCTTCTTGTACTTTTTTTTACGTGTTTTCACGATTATACATTGTCACAATTAGAAATACATACTTCTGCAACAAACAACGAGTGAAAATTTCACTTCAGTTTTGTATAGGAATTCATCTCGAAAATTTGGAAAATTTTAAAATTCGCCACAGTCAGTGAAATTTCAACCGATTTTGCTCGCTGGACGCAGAATTGAACGGACTTTCAAACTATTAAGAGGAAAAATCTTGGGAATCAAACAATATTATTAAATCGTTGTCAAAGTTGAGGAAGCTTGCAAAAAATGGAAAAATACAGAATCTTTTCGACTGTACCTTCATTATTTTTTATTTGGACAAAATGTGCAATACATAGTTGAAAAGGTCTGTTTTCCCCTTTCAAACAAAAAAAAGATTCAAAATCGATCGAAAAATGGCGGAGTTACGAATTATTATATAAAATCACTTCCAAAAAACGGTTTTTTGCCTAAAAATCGAGATTTTTTAGGTGTATAGGAAATTTCGACCCTACCATTTTCTTCAGTTTTTCAAGGCCTACAACGTATACTTTGTTTTGGTGAAAGTGCACTTAGTTCTTTTATTTTGTAACACAGTGTAATCTTTTAATATAAAAAGAATTTCTTTCAATAATTTATTGAAAATTTCTTTAATTTTTATTATTTAAAAAAACTAAAATTATGTACTTAAATTTGTTATGTTCATTCATAATAATTCAAAATAACTACGTATTAAATAGTAATAAAGTAATGTTGAATTGAAATAAATTTAATAATAATAATTATTATTATTATAATTAATAATAATTATTATGTTTTTAGACGTGAAGTTAACAATAAAAAAATGTGAAATCAGTGTCAGAAAAGACCCTCCAAAAAGAACGAGGGGAACAAAAACGCCGCCAAATAGCGATTTGCAATTGAATCAAATAGAAACCATCTCTAAAAATTAATTGATGGTTTAAAAATTTCGCATTATAATGTTTAGAGATCATTAGACTTCCCGAAATATAGTAAAATATTGCAAATAAATATCATGAAATAAATTACAGTTGCCAAATAAAATAAAATAATTTTTTATCGTAAACAAAAGTAATGAAATTACTGAAATTTGCCAAATAAAATGGAATTGTTTGTGGAAGAAAGTGAAAATACAAACATCCAAAAACATTCATAAAGAAAATTTTTGCGACCTACGTCCTTTTTTAAGTGACGTCTGTTGTTTTGTTGCAATTACTATTACTATCATTAGAGTAAAAAGGGCATAGGCCGCCAAAATTTTTTAAATTAATTATTTGGTATGTTTGGATTTTTACTTTCTTGCACAAACAATTTCATTTTATTTGGCAAATTCCAGTGATTTCATTACTTTTATTTGCGATAAAAAATTATTTTCTTTTATTTGTCAAATGTCATTTATTTCATGACGTTTATTTGCAATATTTTACTATATTTCGCGAAGTCTAATGATTTGAAAACATTATAATGTGAAATTTTGACACCATCAATTAATTTTTTGAAATTGCTTCTATTTGATGCAATTGCAAATCACTATTTGGCGGCGCTTTTGTTACCCTCGTTTTTTTCGACGGTCTTTATATTACAGATTTGAGATTTGGTCGTAGAGAAAATGAAAATAACATTTTACAATCGGTCTATTTACAGAATGTTTCATAAAATACAAGAGGAGACTTTGAAAAAAGATGAAATTTTCAAAAATAATCTGAAGACTCAAACAATTTTTTGTCACAAATCCTTTGGCCTCGTTTGTATGATAGATATAGATATTGATTTATAATAATTTTTTGCATAATTCCATACAGGCAGTTTACAAAAATAAATTCTAATTTTTAAACTTATTCTAGCTCAATCTAACTTTAGTAAATCATGTACAACTTTACTTATTTTTATTTATATTCTTAGATTTTGCAAACTCTGAAATAAAATTGTCAAAGTTTAGAATTTAAAGCTTTTCAAGCACTAGCAAATTTTTTATTCAAAAATTGATGTGTTTTATACATAAAAATTTAACTATCCGAAAAAAATTAATAATAATGATTTATAATTAAAGACTGTGAAGAAAATAAGTTTGCATTGTTTTTTTTTTAAATTGACGATAACTTCGTAAGTCATAACTTATTTGATCCAAAACAATAGTTTTTTCATAGAAAATAAATCAAAACTGACAGAAACTCTATTTCTTATCCTGAATTTTTTTCTGTCTTGTAAAAAATGATAACTTCTGTTGCAAAATTTGGGTCTGGAAATTGGATTATTTTTAAAGCAATTTTTAAAGCAGAGATGAAAAAAGGGGTTTCGATTTTATGGGGAATTTTTCTTATTGAAAGCGACTTTATTTTTTCCATTCAAGTTTCCGATCTTAAAATTTTGGTCTTTGTAAGGAACTTTTTTATTTAGGGGGCAAAACGGATGGCTTTGGATGATCTAAGGGGATAAAAGTTTTATTCCTTTTCTTGCCGAATATCACTATTTTCTCTTGAGTCTTTTAGCTAACTTTTAGAACATTTTAAGGATTAGAGTAACAGGGTACATATATATATAAAATTCGAGTGTATTCCAGAAAGGTTAAATGACAATAATGCTTCGACTCACTTTTCCTGACGAAATGCCAAATTCTGATGATAAATTGGTCTTGAGTTTGTGAAAAATGTGTAAATAAAGTAGATTTTTCCTCAAATGCAAACTGCACTTATTTCATAGGAGTTCTCCAATTTTATGTACTTTTTAAAATGTATCTCTAAGTTGAAAATTAAAAATGTTGATCATAATACCGATTAAAGGTCACTCATTCTCTTTCAGAGTCGACTGTATCTTCATTTCGACGCATCCTCTTTGAATCACTAACTTGAATTGTTTTTATTAGCAGCAGCTGCAGCTGCTTCCTTGATCTCTAAAATCGCGAAATGAAATTTGCAATGAAAGAAGCCGAAACCGGTACAACAGATGTTGGAAAACATCAGTGGCTCGATCGGCAACAGAAAAAAGCTTATAGGATGTCAGGAAGGCGAGATCTTCGACGGCCATACGTCACTCTCGTGGAACCGCAAGCCAGAGCAAGAACTGGCGAACATGTAAATGCGACTATCGACTTCTACCTGGCTAACAAGTAACAAGTGGGAGTTGGCTGTCGGCTTCTCGGCGAGGTGAATGTCTTCCCTTGAATCAGCTTGGTGGGGGCTACTGATCCTGATGCAGAGGGGGAAATGTACATACACGCTTCGACAAAGAAAGACACAAGGCGAGTACGAGTGTCGACACTGTTGAGACGACTCGAATGTCAGAGGAACCAAGTAAACCAAGACCTTGGCCTGCGAAAGAACGAACAAGGAATAGTCAACCGCATACCGATGCTTTCGGTTCTAAGTTTGTGGCGTGCGCCTTGCGATGAAATAACTAAATCGTTCGTACTTTAGTGCCTGTGATTACTAAACATAGTTCACCAAGTTGGCCAGGTTCTCCAAGTTCTTCAGATCCTGCTCAAAAATTGAAGCTGTCTCTTGGGTCAGAGATAAATTTGTCAGAATGATTCCGGCAATTTAAGAATTCCGACGATGAAAAATCACCGTGAAGGAACCTTGCCGGTGGTGAGTTATTATTTCGTAAACCGGCAAGCATAAACACCGTGGAATCACGGAATTGAAACACGTGCAAAAATGTTTCACTCTCTGTTAACACTCTATTTAATTTCGTGGAGTTTTTTAGTATTTTAAAATAAACTTGATGTCCAAATATGAAGGCAAATGGTTCGGATCTGAAGGTTGCATTTTGGACAAAAAGATAAGGGTCTGATTTTGAACAGTGTCAAAATAAATACCACTGAATAAAAGCAAATGAGTTTTAATGTAAGATACAAGACAATCTCTGCTGTCCGAAGCTAGAACCTAGTAAGTGATATTTGCCATAGAAGTTATTTGCCCGAGCATGTACACCAGAAAATAGTCCCTACGGAAAATGTCACTTATTAGGTTCTTCCGTTGGACAGTAGATCTTTTCGATCATGGTACGGATCCTTCCTAAGCCATTTTCAAGTTTATCCTTAAGAATGATCCATGTCAGAAGCAAAGTGTTGCCTTACACCTTACAGCTTATATTAAAGCTCAATTAATTTTCTTTAATTCGTTAGACAATAAATTCATGAATTTGTCTAGATCACGTTGATTGTTACAGTAGATTATTAAAAAAGAAATTCGAATTGGTTTCCAATTTCTATAAACAAAAGTTTCTGTAGTAGTTAGTTTCATCTAGCTACGATGACAGAACTTATTTTAGAGTTACATTATTAATATTCAATTTTCCTTCCTCATAGAAGAAGCTTTGTAATGGTTACTTTTTCCAAAGTTTTTTAATTCATTTAATCAAACGTTGGTCAGTTGATAAATGTCTAGTTTAATGTTCTGAACAATTGTCCGGATATATCTGTGTAGGGATGCGTGGTGTGTATGCGTTTATGGAGGCATATGCGTGCGCGCTCGCGTGTTTGTGGGGGGGGGGGGGTGGACATCACGCTTTTTTGTGAACACAATAACTTGAGAACGGTTGCAGATAAATTGATGAAACTTGGAGGGCTTATTTTTACCACTAATATCTCAAATCAGACACAAGTATTTCAAAAAATATTCATTGAATTTTTTCTAGCATCTTTGTAATACTCGAAAATCGGTTTTTATAATTAAAACTTTTTTCTTTAACATAATTCACAGTTAATGCATGAGAAGAAAGATTCCTGGAATCGAAAGAAATCGTTTGACCTACAATATTAATACATTTTATTGAAAATTAAAAAAATTTTAATCATTTATAAGATTTAATAAAATTAAAATTTATAATTTTATTACAGTAATTTTTACAAATTTAATTTTTCGATGTACTACCATGAAAATAACAGATTCCTTGACTCGAAACGAATCGATGGACCTATAATATTAATAAATTTTATTGGAGATTAAGAAAATTTTAATCATTTATAATATTTAAATAATTAAAATTTACAATTTTAATAAATTATTTTTTAAATTAATTAATGTTAATTGAAATTACCATTTCAAAGGGAATACCAATTGAAATACCATCTCTCAACATTTCAGAACTATTTCTGGAAATATTTCAGGATTGCAGGAAATATATCTGTAATGTTTATGCAGCAAACGGTGCTGTTGGGGCAGGAACGAGATCGAACCATTAAAAATTACAAATCAGAACTAGTCTAGGAGCCCCCCTCTTGGGCCAAGCTTGTATCTAGGAAGAAGACTGGCAATTTCTACACCGGTAGTGAGTACCAGGGATACACAAAAAATTCGGTCTCTGTTTGAAACACTGGATACTATAACGACAAAAGTTGTGTGGGAACTTCCTGCATATAATGGAGGATATTATATTATATCCTGGTTTTTAAATCTGTCGACAAATTGAGAGCAAGTTCCTTTTTACATAACGACATTAAGGAGGGGATTAGAGGATAGAGGATAAAGTTATAGATTAATCATTACTTTTCTGCATTATGTACAGTGACTCATATCCGTTGACCTCAGTAAGTTATAGTGTCTTGATCTTCATTTCATTGATGAAAGTGAGAGTATGCGCTAGATAGCTACATATATACCTAAAGAATATGTTTAAGAAAAATAATTCGTTTTAAATAAATAAATACATAAATAAATATAAATACATAAAACATAAATAAATAAATACATTTATTTATATAAATACATTTATAATAATTCGTTTTTTATACCAAAACGCGTATTTTTATAGTCATTTAGTAAATCATACGAATTAATAATAAACTGAAATTAACTTGAATTAATAAATTAAGAACTCAGAATCTTTGCTTTGATTCAGAAGAATTTATAAATTTTGAAAAGCTGGATCAAATTCACTTGTTATAATTTTATTTAAAAACTCATATCAGATAAGTTAACATTAGTTATTAGGTTTTCCTTTGGATAATGAAATTTGATACAATAAATTTAAACTTTAATTGTACATTTTAAAAAGATCCAAGCTCCAATGATTCAGAATCAAATAACTCATAACAGTATATTGTTTGTAATTTTCTTTGGTGACATGCAATAAGACGTGAAATTCCAAAGCGTAGGAACAGGGAAGGTACAGACTGTTGTACAAACAACTTGATGGCTTCATTATATATTTTTTTTTTATTGTGTTGCCAGATCTTGAAGCATTTGCTTAATTAAGGAAACAGAAAATTATACTTTTAAATTTTATATTGTCAAAGCTTCGGCTGAATTTTTGCAAATTGAAAATACTTGCTTTACAGTTTTGTAATTAAAACCGGTAACACTTAATAGATATAAGAGAAAAGAAAATGTAAATTAAAAAATGTAAATATAAAAGACTAAGAAACGAAGTGCAGAGCAGATGTATTAGAAGAAGATTGTAAAGAAGTAATTATTAAATTTAATAAATGAAAGGTAGACGTAGCGTAGAAAAAAATCAAACTTGGTTTATGGTCTCTCCGTTAGCTTTGAATGTCTTTATAATTAGGCAAGAGTGACAGACTGCACCAATACTGTCATTCTTGCGGTATCAGTGATCAACGTTTTAACCCTTGTACTCACCGAAGTAACCATAAGGTGAAACGGAAGAATGCAGTAGTGGTTATTATAAACAATGTACCTATAAAAAAACGAAAAGTGGGGAACACGTATAAATCAAGCTGTAAACCTTATACTTTCCCATTTTTATTGCTGCACTGCTGTTTTATTATTGGTGCAATAGTTTTCCTCGGGGGAAAAAAGACAGAAGGTTAAATTTTTTACGTTGGACCCTCTGTAATTACAGCCTGTTCGTATCGCATCAGTTTTCATATAAATTTTTTTCTTTATTGTTGTCCAGTCAATAATGAAGTAAACTTGAGGGAAAAAAGGATGTGAACTTGAGTGCTACTGACCTTGAGATACGTGTGTTGATTTTTAAAATCAGTTTCTGAATCTGCCTAGGTGTAGAAAAAAAATGTAAGATTTGAGCACCTAATTTTAAATTAATGAAAGTCTAGTTTATAATATTTACCTATTCTCAAAATTAAGACTTAAACGTTTTAAAATCGAGAAAATGTTTTAATGGTTTTATAAACATATTTTCTTTAAGTATCTATTAGAATTCTTTCAAGAATTGCATTTTTTTCTGGAATTCCTGTCAGATATTTAAAAATATTCCGATACCTTCCAGATATATAAATTGTAGCTTCTAAACAAACTTTCACAACATCAAATTCCATTATCTAATGGATCTGGTTTATTATTCAATAACAGATATCAACATTAACCTTCCGCCAGTACAAAGCGCTAAAACTGGTTTTCAGTCAAATTACCATATTTCCAGAATAAATCCTCTGGATAGTCATGATCGTTTTAATATCCAGCATCTTCTCTTTGTGGTTTGAATTACAAACAGACATTCTGATTCCTGACTAATAATTTCACAATCATTGATTTCATATCATTGATATTCACAAAACAGTTGCCGCTTGAAATAATACTGGGTATTTAAACAAAAGTTACCCTACTGCTAAAATTGAATAACTTAATAATTGCACTGTAAAAGCGAGATTAGTAAGAAAAAGAAGAACAAATTATAAAAATACGGAACGAGTATTTTTAGCGAACTTTTGAAGGCGACTGGTGAGGTCACTTTCGATAATACTCTGCAGAGATTTCAACGTACGCAAAAGAACTGACTCCCATACTGCTGTCCAATGGAAGAACCTAGTAAGTGACATTTGCCGTAGAAGTTATTTTCCCGTTTATGTTTACCAGAAAATAGTCCCTACGGCAAATCTCACTTACTAGGTTCTTCCGTTGGACAGCAACAAACCCGTATATCAGATTTTTAGATCCTTTTGGGAAATATTGTCATTGCATGAAACACTCATTTTTTGTAAATCATCAAAAGTAGAAAGTTGATTGGAATTATACATAATGCATTTAATTCAAGACATTTATATCAAGGTTAGAATATACTTTGAAACTGAAATGAAAAATAAGCAAAGTTGCCCAAATATATTGTTCCTTTTCTCTAAAAATTCAACTTGAAAAAAAAAATAGAAAAATAAGAAAAGGTTTTTATATCAAGGTTAGAATATACTTTGAAACTGAAATGAAAAATAAGCAAAGTTGCCCAAATATATTGTTCCTTTTCTCTAAAAATTCAACTTGAAAAAAAAAAATAGAAAAATAAGAAAAGGTTTTCACACTTTTTTGTCAAGCACAAATTGGAGTCAAAATTTCAATAAAATTAGGAGTGCTACTAGTAACAGAAATGCATCAAATGTTAATTGCGATGTATAATATACAATCGTCTCGACGTGCTCTATTGTGTCTTTAATGATCGTGTAGTTCGCATAGTAGATATGCTGCAATCGCACATTCGCGCATCGCACACTTCACAGACTTTCCTCGACGAGATAAGCAAATTATTGTAAAATAGACAATTTACATTTCAGCATTTTGCTATCATTTTAAATAAGTCGATTCCAGCATATATGATAATTTAAACCCTCATATTCAGTCTTTTGAGGTTCATATGCTTCAGTGAATGCAATAGTGTTTAGGTCAGTGATTCTAAAAAAAGAAGGCGTATTAAGTAAAAGATTTTTTAAGGGCTTTAAATTTAAATTTTTTATTTAAAAATAAAATTATGTACTTAAGTGTCAAATAATTCATTCATTTGAGGTAAAAAATGTTTGATACATAATAATTGTCATAGATAAGCATAAATATTTTAAATTAATTATGAAGGCACCTACAGAAATGATTTAAATTTAAACCCCCAACTGATTTAAGTTTTAAAGTGCCAATTTTTTAAAGTAGAGGAATTTGAATTTTAGATTATTTTTCAAATAGCTTAAAAATTTTAAAATATACTTTGTTCCAGAAAGGAATTTCAGAGAAAAGTGAAAACGAAAAAGGAAAAAGATATAAAGTTTTGGAGGTGATGAATTCGATTTTCAGTAAACTTTCCACGATTTGCCGAAAATGGAAGAACAATTTCCAGAGAAGAATCGGGCAAACACAAACACGTTTGGAGCGCGAGAGAAAATAATGGACGACTGGTTTTCGGGTACTCAGGGGAAAGTTCTGCCGTCCCAACAAGATAAGTAGTAACTATATTTCGGATAAGTCCCTTGTCTGCCTAACTTCAATTTCTAACGTCAACTATTCACAGCATCAAAATTAATTAGAAAATTAATTTTGATTTTCAACTAAATTGTGACACAAATTTATTCATTTAAAAGGTTTTTATAAACACGAATTTTACAAAAGACATGTTATTACAGATTTTTGCCTGTTAGCCCATTGCAGATACGACACATCTAGTTATCACTAGAAAATTTCCATATATCGTATCTGCTATTCCGTCATAAAAAGTGGAAGAAAAAAACAATTTCTCGTCCCCAAATGAAGTTTTAGTTTAAATTCACCCTAGAAACATTGTTTCCATATATTTTTAAATATATTTTATGCGAAAATATATCGTGCAAATGTGAAATATTAGGTTAGAAGGACAGGGGACTCATTTGAAATATAGTTACGACTTTTCTTGTTGGGACGGCAAAGTTGCCTAAGACGGGGGCTAGTTCCTAAGACGAGCGCCCCCTTAGTATTTTTTTATCAAAAAATTATATTCATCAGTCATGCATGTGGGTGTATGCTCAGTAGACTGCTAATTACTTCAAAGTTATGTTTTCTTTATAGCAAGTGAATTAATAAAAATAGAAAAAAAATCATTTGGGTAAATTGAATATCGAACTTTTACGTATTTAAGATGTCGAAATTCAATAGCTTTTAGCAATTTGAAACTGCAAGTAGTTTTTATTTCATGCATACAATTCTCTGAACTTTAAAAATATTATTTGCGTTTCAAAGGTTTAGTTGGGGTAACGCAGACCCTGGTTAGCCTTACTAGACAGTCTAGTAAAATATGAACCAACAAGCTGTCTAGTTAAACACGCCAAACAATCTAGTTAAACTCTGTCTAGTTAGCATTACAAGGCATGTGGTATAACTTACCAGACTTCTAGTACGGCCAATATTTCTATGTTTAGAGTAGGTAACAAGTTGTCTTGTAAAAGTAAGCAGTCGTTGAGTTAGGCTTACAGCTACGTTTTTAGATTATTTAACAGGTTGTCTGGTAAAAGTTAGCAGATGTATAGTGGCACTTAAAATTCCGCGTGTGGTTGTCTAGTAGAAGTTACTAGACATTTGGTTTAGTAAAACATACTTTATTATTTGTTGAAGATAAAGGTATTTTAAGAATCTTTGAAATAGGTTTCAAAATGCACACAGCATAATAAAATTGAAGTCTATTAAATAATCAATTAATCACTTAACAAAATAATGAATAAAACGCAGAAGTAGAAAAGTCTCTAGAACTAGAATATATATTGGGAACATTATGAGTAAAAGAACATCAATGAAGGACATCAATAAGTACCTTTTTCTATTTAGGAAATGTTTCCAGTATTTGGTTTGCGAGTTCGTCTATACGACTTGTGTTTCCTTTAGAAAATACAGCACAATTAAAAACATAAAATAAACAAATAATTGTAATTTACAAATGTCGTAAAGTATGGCAAAATATAAACACGAAAACAAAATATTCTGTTATGATACTTAGTACACACTTTCTAGACGGGTTATTCTTGCAATCTTCTTTCACCAAAATTTCGCAAAGCAATCTTTAGTGCTCACTGTCTAAGCCCACGTAGTTCTTTTCTTCTTCCACTATCTTATTCTTTAGCCTTCCTTTCGAGATTTTTTTAGTTGCTGGGTAGTTTGCCAATATACATCTACCCTCACTTCTGCGAGCTAGAATTGCGTTTTCCACGTCCTGCAATCAAAGAAAGGAAACAAAAGTATACGACGCCATGATACGAACACTAGTGCAAATAATTCTTAGGGTGAGTTTTCTATATTGTCGCTAAGTAACACTGTTCAAAATGATTAATTTTGAACACTTTTACTGGAACGTGATAAAATAGAAATACTCACCATTTTTAATAAACGACCTTTGCTTGTC
>JBAGKK010519848.1:0-13325 GCA_037177015.1 Euceroptres primus
TTTATTTTCTTGCAGAATTTTTTAGTGGTTGCTTATGATTATTTCAAAATGAGTGACAAAATAGAGAAAGCAAATATGCCCATGACTGGCGGACGGGCAAATAGGTTAGAACCAGGCTGCCGCCAGCCAGTCAGTTTCTTGTCGGGTACCTTAATATAAATTAGTTTCAATTGCGAGTTGGTAAGAACGAATAAGTTTTGATGGACAATGTTTTCACGTATTAACTTACCTTTTAAAAGTGCACTTATCTGAAAAAACGCGGGACACGGACATTACAAAGATGTACGATTTTCGAAATTTTGTGAAATTTATTAATTGCTGATTTTATTTACATTTTTGACAGATTTTCACATAAGCATATTGTAAAATGTATGTCAAAATTCACTTGTTTTATGGTTTAAATATACAAAACTACTATTTTCATTTAAAAATCCGACAAAATGTACCTCTGGACACGATGACCAAAACTGAAATTCAAAGCTAGGGACACATGAAAAGCTATTCGTTTCTTGAAATTGAAATTAATCAAATGATTATTAACTTTTTTTATCTTAAGAGTAATTGAGAAAAGGTGTATCCCAGAAAAGCATCCAATTTTACTTTAAAAGACTGCAAAAAGACTTTTGAATACTTAGAAATATAATCAGAGACAAGGGACACTATGACATTTTCAGATATTTGAAAGATTTTACGTATATTTTAGCAACATGTGGATAAATATAAGCATAGGACATTATAGAGTGGCTCGCGAGTTACAAAATCCTTATATTTAAAACAGAATATTTTTGAAAATAAGAAAAATAAATAGTTTTCTCGATAGTTTTCTCTCACTATTTTCGTCAATTTTTTTATTTTCACCCATCAACATTCAATGTTTTTAAAAATAAGAGCGTAGTTTTCTCGATAGTTCTCTCTCACCATTTTCGTCGTTTTTTTTATTTTCACCCATAAACATTCAAAATGTCAAAGTGTCCCAATGGTACCAACTTTCCCTTAATTAAGATCATTTAATTTTTATTCAAAAAAAGATTTGTGAACGTAAATTTGAATTTCTTATACTTTTTCTTAAGTTTAGTTCTTCTGTCTCAGATTTTCATAAAAGCCTTTTCCTTTGAGTATCGTTTCTCATCAGAAATTCGAAACGAAAAGGATTCCTTTGAGAGACTAATACGATTCTGTAACTGATATCTGGAGACGGGTAATAAAATAATATAAAGAAGAGAAACATATTGTTGAGTAACTGACAGAGAGACAATAAGAAAACTTATAATAAAATCTGGAATAGCGTATATTTTTTTGAATATTTTCTACTTTTCACAATAGAAAAATGTATGTATTTCGTTTTATTGGATTCTTTATTAAAAGTTGACGAAAAAGTTTAAAAATATATTATTTCATCGAATATTCCAATTCATAAATTCTTTGAAAGAAATTTTTCTCTTTTAGATTCCATTGAAGATCACAAGTACAACATATATCGAGAACTACTCAAGCGCGCATTTATAGATTACAAATACGCCAGAGAAGCTCGAGAGCTTTCAAATCGATGCAAACATTTATATCCTTATTCAAAACGTCGATCCTCTTTCACTCTTTTCCATTAGAATCAGAACAGACGACATTTTCGCATTGACAAGTCTCTTCAATACTCAGTCTGGAAAAGTATTATGATGAACCACTGCATTCGCTCTACCCATAAAAAAGGCAACAAACATGCCCGAGAATGGACCATAGAGATTTTTTCAAACTTTTGTTTCCATATCTTGAAAGCATCATTCATTTTTGTTCGAAATAAAAATTTTCAAGATAAATGTACACATTATATAAAAATGGAACATTGAGGGCCCCCTTCAAGATTTCGACATAGTCATGTATGGTCTATGTCCACATATTGCAGGGGGGCCCTCAGTTATACTTCATTTGTATATATTTGAGGTTTTCCTTATTTATATTTAAATTTATATTCATTATTTATATTCATTATTTATATTTATTTTCATTATTTATATTCATTATGTATATTTATTTTCATTATTTATATTCATTATTTATATTTATTTTCATTATTTATATTCATTATTTTGTTATTTATAACAAATATTTATATTCATTATTTTGTTAATTTTTTCCTATAATTTATAAAGTGTATTTGATACTGTCAACTGCTCTATTTTTAAGGTAACAATTAAATTTATAAATTTATTTCAAAAAATAATTAACTTTAATCTAAGGGATTAGATACTGTTACTCGGGAGGGTAATCTTTTATATGAGATGTTGCCCCAGGGAGTAACACAACACACTATGTGTCTTCTCTAGGTCGAGGGTTTGTGTATTCTGCAAGTCACCCCATAAGCTTTTGATTTGCATTATGAATTCCACTCAGCACCAATAGTTTCCTAAACTTTTCTGTCACTATAGTATTATAGCCCAAATGTAAAATTTACCTGCATTATTTACTGCCGTGTAAAAAAATCCTAAAGTGTAAAAAGTAAAATGTTTAAAAAATGAAAAGTATAAGGTATATATTATAAAATTCAGTTCAATTTTAAAAATGTTATACATAACTTCAAAAATATATTTTTTATTTAGAAATAAAATAAATGATTTAAACACCCTTAGTATTTTCAGCTTACAAATTAATTTAAATGCTCAGAATTATTTTATTTGATTTATGTCTTCATTTACATAGCATTGCTTCAAGCCTGAAAACACTCTTAAATTTACATGCAAAAGGGAGAATCCTTGATGGGTGTATACCCATCACAGGTTGTTATTGTTGAAGCATCGCTACTTTTAGTCTTGAATTGTAAGGTAAACATCATGAATTTCAACATTTGTCAATTTTACACAACGTGGCTCTAAAACATTCCCTGCATTTTTCATCAAAAATATACTAAAATAAAATAAACTAAAATAAAATAAAATATACTAAAATAAAAAATGCAAGTGAATATTTTATCAAATTGGTATATAAGAACTTACGTACCTAATTTTTAATTTAATCTAAAACCTAGTTTTATATTTCAATAAAAATATTTCAATACAGGTCTTTTAAATGCATTTTATTTAGCTTTCATTTTGTACAGAACACTATTTATTCAGTGAAAAATCCGATTGATCTCTGACCCATATTTTATTCTCGAAAAGCTTTAAATGCAGTGCGAATTTTCTGCTTGTGCCAACATCACAGGGCCCTGTATGAATATAAAGTGACGGCAAAGTTCGAGTGCTATTTTGTGCAACCAAAGAAAAGAATTACATTTGCAAAGTTGAATTAAAAATATATTTATTTATTTAAAGCTCTTGCAAATTTTAAATTTCAGGACTTTCCAAAACTAAAACCTTCAAATTCAATGATTTCGACAAATTAAAATGATTTTCAATGATTCGACAAATTTGAATGATTTCGACTTCGTTAAACTTTGATTTCTTATAGAATCTAAAGGCTCGATTTATAAAATATCAAGCATGGTTTTCAAAAATTAAAACTTTCAAATTCAATGATTTCTACAAATTAAATCGCCTCCCAATTTTGTAAATTGTAAGTTTCAAACTCTAAAGCTTTTAAAAATTAAATCGTTTAAATTTGATGATTTCCAATATCTAGATCATTGAAAATTGATTGATTTAGGAATTAGAAACCTGAAAATTGAATAGATTTTAAATTCCCGGATATGCCCTCTATTCGAGACCTATCCAGGCTCTATCTGGATTTTGTTCTGGAAGCTATCTGGGATTTTAAGCAGGGTAAATTGCAATCTTCTATTTCCTTACTCTAATTCCTGAAACTTATTTATTTATCTGAATATTAATATAATTAATTTTTCTCATGTGCAAATAATATTTTGATGCACTTACATTTTTTCTCGATCCTTTTAAATATTAAAAATATAAAATATCCCTTGACTACTGGACTTTTCGACCTTTCCAAAAGGATAAAAAAGGCATTCTTATGAAAAATTATTATGATTCATGTCTACCTTAATGTTTATTGTATCTTTTTTAAATGATATTTTGGAGAAATGTTCCCAGGAGGAAGATATATTAAGGGGTTGAGGCAGAAAGACACAAAGCCGGATGAACATGACAAATAAATGCACCCAATTCATAGTTCCTCTACTTGTTATTAGGTCTTTGCTCCCTAGAAACATTTGCATTTTTGCTTGAAATATAAATATATTTAAAAGGAATTAGTGCCAACTTCTGGAACAATTTAACCCTAAAAGTTACTTCTGATATAAAACTTTTAATATTGGATTAAACATTTCTGACACAAAAGGTTTTAATTATGAAATGTTTCTGATGCAAAGGCAATAATTAAAAACTTTAAATTAATCAGGATTTTCGTAAAAAAATGCTCTTAAATAAATGAAGTCAAATATTTCTAAGTTTCTTGGTATTGTTTTGTTTCCATTGTTGATTTTTATATTGTAGATTTGAAAAATATACATAAAGGATGGTTTAAAACTGTTTTTTCAAGCTACTAAATATTTATTAAATCTTTATGTCATTGACGAATACAACATTATTTATTACAGACAAATATTCTTTGCATTTCCGATTGAATATTTATATTTAATAGCAAATAACTGCCTTATGTAAGTAGTTACAACTTTATACGTCCGACTCATGTATATTGAATAGTTAGACACAAAATACCTCGTTCTACTTCGAGCAAGTAGTTACTTCGGGTATTCATCAGAAATAACTACTAAGCACAATTCTACTATTCGCAAACAAAACTTTTGTTTTAAATTTAATTAATAATAGAAATAATAATACTACTAATAATAAAGTATATTCATTAAAAATTGATACCTTTAAAATAAATACATAATTTAATAATGATAATAAAATCCTAGAATATAATTTTTTCCACTTAATGTCTAATTTTTAAAATTAATTTTTCTTTCTCTTCTATTAAAGTGTATAAAGTGGCAATTACTCTTAAACTGCGTAGAAGAAAAACGAACACGATACGATGCAATCAGAAAGTGGAAATGCGACTCTGTAGTGCCATTACTTTCGACAAATGGAGCACATTACTCGGACACTGATTTGATTGATGAAGAAACTTAACCAGCTTGTGTGAAATAAGCTTTTCAGTTTGTTATTGCCAAAGGGAAGTGGCTCAAAGGTTGACTAATTATTGCACTAAAGTAGCTTTGAGATACAGAAAGTCCTGCAGCCAACTGCAGAAACTTTCTAATTCTTTTCAAAGAGACTTGTCGAGCTCTTACGAAACTTCCATGCCGATGCAACATAAAAGCTCATTAAGGAAAACGCTCATCCTTCATTTCCTTCGCTAAATAACCTTTTTGAAAATTAGAATCTTTGCAAAAACTAACAAGAAAAGAATAACATTTCAAATAATTATCAAATTATTAAATATTAATATTAAATTTTATTAAATTCAATAATTGTGAAAAGAGTTTTAATTTATTTAATTTGTTGAGTATGAAAAATTGTGATTAAGGCGAATATTTATGAAAATATGGTGCTTGACTATTTTGTCAGACATCAATTTTTAATTAATGCATTGCAGAATAAAATAGCGATCAAGACAAAGAGTTATTATATGGAATCTATGCTTCAGAAAACATGGAATATTTAATCAAAATTTAGAGAATATCACATTAAATCATAATTTTCATAATTATGACGTTGTACAATGTAACAGATGCAATAGATATATTTTATTGGCTTATTCGGATGACCGTAAATTCTGATAGATTTTCGTGAAATTATCTGTCGGTTGCATTTGCCCCGCTTGGAAATCTGAAGTGGTATTAAGCATCATTAAAACTGACAAAGTGGCTATACAGAGGGATTACAGGGTAATAATTAGCAGTTCGAAATCACCTTCTATTGACCTACAATCCATAAATAGTAACCATTAAAAAATTGATAAACATTCTTATCAAAAAGATATTTCGATATTCCATATTTTGCGCTTCAATCATTTTAATTATTATTCCATACTTTATAATTTTTAATAATTAAACAATTATTAATAAAAATTTATTTTTGCTCGGTTTCAGTTAGAAAAACCTACAATAAAAAATATGCAGAAATCCCACGTGAGAAAATTGCTCGAGTACTCGTTACAGAAAAGGTAATGTGACTTTTGATCAGATTTTAAAAGAAAAAATATGAGCATTAAAAAAGTAACGAAAATGACGAAAGTGAAACTCCCTCCTTCGTTGAATATCAGTGAAGCTATTGAGGGCGAAGAACTGAATCATAAGACTGCTAGAAGTAAGTAATATTTAAATATCAAACTTGGCCTTCTTCATAAATTTATCTGACCCGACGATCGTTGCTCTCCTTTCGTAAAATTTATTTTTAGTGGAGATCAATTTCTATATCTTTCCGGTCAGAAGCAGTTCAACAGTGAATTAGATTGAAAAGTTGAATTTTATCGAAAATAACAATCTCTGGAAAAATCAGTTTTCCTAGAGATATAATTTGCCTTTAAACTGTACAGAAAACCTAGATTTATTTACAGTTATAAAATAAATTCAGTTTGCAAGCTAATACTACATTTAAATAATTAAACTTCAAACATTTGAACATTGCAATGAGAATAAAGCAAATTTCATATAGTTTGTTACAACCCAAATATTTGATTTCGACATAGAGAACTAAATAAACCTTTGTTTTAAAAACGATTACATTTTAGCTCTCAATAGTGAATAAGCAGAAAAATGAACACGTCCAAACAAAACGGATTAACTGAATCTGTTTTGCGAAATCGATTAAATTTTCTCTCTCTTGACAGTATAAAAGAGAGAAAATATAAGCGCTCTGTTCAGAATACAATGATTGTTACGAATAATTTATTTTTATATAAAATGTAGTAATATAAATAAATAAGTTAATAGTTTATGTAACAATTATACTGAGGCGAATTTTAATTTGATGCTGAATACATAATTAAAATTTTCTACCTTTCATTGCCCCGGATGTTTGATAAGAGTTAGGGCTTTCTCAATAATTAATATTTTCTACTTTTCTTTGCTCCAGATGTTTGATAAGAGTCTCCTTGTTTCAAAAAAACGTTTACTGGGCTGCAGAATCAATTAAAAATATCAGTTAACTTAGAAAAAAGCAACAACGGTTGCAAAAATGACAAATTTCCACTTTTTGGAAAAAGGGGCCCACGAAATAAAACAGGGCTTTCTTAATAATTAAAATTTTCTACTTTCCTTTGCCTTGGGTGTTTGATAAAAGTCTCCACGTTACAAAAAAACATCTACTGGGCCGCCAGAATCAATTAAAAATATTAGTTAATTTATAAAAAAGCAACAACGGTTGCAAAAATGCCAAATTCACACTTTTTGGAAAAAGTGGACCACGAAATAAATTAGGATTTTCTCAATCCTTAAAATTTTCTACTTTTCTTTACTCCGGATGTTTGATAAAGGTCTCCTTGTTACAAAAAAATGCTTACCGGACCGCAGATTAAATATATCAGTTAACTTAGAAAACAGCAGCAACGGTTGAAAAAATGCCAAACTTCCACTTTTTTGAAAAAGGGACCCACGAAATAAAACAGGGCTTTCTTAATAATTAAAATTTTCTACTTTTCTTCGCCTCGGATGTTTGATAAGAGTCTCTATGTTACAAAAAAATGTCTACTGGGCCGCCATAATCAATTAAAAATATCAATTATTTTATAAAAAAGCAACAACGGTTGCAAAAAATGCCAAATTTACTCTCTAAATCGGAATTAGTAGTTTTCTACTAATGAAATAGTGCCGAATCGTTTACCAATTGCTTTAGTAAGCATTTCTTCTAATTAATGATAGAAAACTACTAATTCATAGTAGAAAACTACTAATTCACTTAGTAAGGCGTACTAAATAAATTAGTAACCCTTACTACGTGAATTAGTAGTTTTCTACTAAAAATTTGTAGAAATGCTTACTAAAGCAATTGGTAAACAATTCGACACTACCTCATTAGTAGAAAACTACTAATTTAGATTGAAAGAGTACACTTTTTGGGAAAAGTGGCCCACGAAATAAATCAGAATTTACTCAATACTTAAAATTTTCTACTTTTCTTTAGTCAGGATGTTTGATAAGAGTCTCCTTGTTACAAAAAGACGTTTAGCGGATCGCAGGATCAATTAAAAATATCAGTTAACTTAGAAAAAAGCAACAACGGTTGCAAAAATGCCAAATTTAAACTTTTTGGAAAAAATGGACCACGAAATAAATCAGGGTTTTCTTAGTAATTAAAATTTTCTACTTTTCTCTGCCCAGGATGTTTGATAAGTGTCTCCTTGTTACAAAAAAAATGTTTACCGGGTGGTAGAGTCAATTAAAAATATCATTTAACTTAGAAAAAAGCAAAGACGGTTGCAAAAATGCCAAATTTCAACTTTTTAGAAAAAGTGGACCACGAAATAAAACAGGGCTTTCTCAATAAGTAATTTATCGTGAACGTCGCAAATCATATTTTGATTTCAGGAACCGAAAACCAAAATTGATTATTATAATTTTGTATGAAATTATTTCTTTTTTCTATAAATGAGATGCTTAATTCTGCCCTGTTGATAAAAATAATATATTCATTGATCGAGTTTAGATAGGTCGACCAACCTGAAATCGACTGAATATTTGTTCTAAAATAAAAAATCGAAATTTCAAATTACAATTTTGTATTTTTTCCCCCAGTACTAAAAAATGACCTTCTACTACACGAGGCTGTGATAAAAAATGAAGCGGACGCAGTTCGCAAAGTACTCAAAGAGACTGTCGATGTAGATTCGAGAAACAATGTAAGTCTTAGATATTGCATCTGCAATCCCTACATTCTAACCACTTGGGTCGCATGCATAATCAGTCGCAATTTGCTGTAATTAAAGCTCTCGGCAAAGCTCTGCAGATCCAGAACTCCTTGCAAGTGAATTTTCTTAATCTTCGTTCTTCACAAAAAATTTCACATAAATTGTGTACCAT
Organism: Euceroptres primus; assembly: GCA_037177015.1. NCBI lineage: Eukaryota > Metazoa > Arthropoda > Insecta > Hymenoptera > Figitidae > Euceroptres > Euceroptres primus. The sequence continues at coordinate 8,972 of JBAGKK010519848.1, forward strand.
CAAGAATTTCTACGTACCTAATCGAATTTTTAAACCTCATCTCCTAAATGAAACTAAAAATGGAGTAAAGTTTCCTTAATACCAAGAGAAATGTAATCTAATAAATAGTTTTACAGAAAAATTGTGAATTCAAATCAAAATATGATACATGAAAAAAGTTAAACACAAAAAATGTCCTACAATACAATTCGTGATACATATAAAAATTTGGCAAAATTTATGTAAAAAATTCGCGCCAAGTTTTTACGATTTTTAGTTTAATGTTAAAATATAATTAATTTTTAAATTTAATATTTCAAACGTACGTATTAAAATTTTTTATATTTTCTTTGCATTTGGACCACTTTTTACATATACTATGTTTGGGCCGGAATATTATTTTTTGGAATGAGGATTTAAAAATATTCTAATAATAATATTAGATCAGCTTTTAATGTTTATGAAATATGCTGATATTTTGAGAGTAACCGAGTGGAGAAGAAATATAAAAATGGATTTTCTGCTCTGCTTTCTCGATGATCATGTTAAGTTTTTAGCTTGATTGATCAAGCATTCCATGCACACAATGCGTTTCTTTGAAATCCACTGCAAGCTTTTTTTGAATGCTTGAAATCAATCAGCCTGAAATATTTTTCTCGTATATAGTATGGTCGTGCACCTATTCATTGGGCAGCTTCAAGAGGAAGTACAGAAATCATCGAACTACTGATTCAAGCAAAATGCGATATTGAAGCAAAGGACAAGGTGAGTTTATAATTTAATAGTATCAGTAACAGAAACCTAATTTCATTAATTTCAAGATTAATTCAATTTTTATTTCAATCAAAATCTATTTACTTTAAATCTTCTTTCTTTTTATGTTACATTTTTGTAATGTCTCGTACAAATTTTACAAGTAATAAAAATGACTGAAGCATTATTTTATTTACATTGTAAAAAATAATACTTAAAATTGTTTCACCTTAAAATGTTTTGGATTAAATTCAGTAAAATTTGTCTTAATTTAAGCAATACTGGTCTTAATTTAATACCACGTTACCTGAATTTCAGAATTGAGTCTTAAATTCAGACAAATTTTATTAAAAATCAAACTAAATTTGCTTAAATCCAGACAAATTTTACTGAATTTAATCCAAACCATTTTAAGGTGCAACAATTTTAAGTATTCTTTTTTACTATGTAGAAACTACCATATTTCTGACACAGAAAATTAAGCCTTTTATGCTAAATATCGATCCTTTACTTAAAAGCACCCCGTAATATATAACATGCACTTTTACGATGTTCAATACTCACATTGGCTAAATTTTCTCTCTATACATCGTTTACTGATGAAGCAAATGCATTTTTCATACCGAAGGAGCCGCATCTTCATCTCACGCTCAAATTCATTCTCTCGATAAATTCCCTATAGGGGCCATACATAAATTAGATAACAAACAAAAGAATAAATATGGCAAAGTTAAAAATATAATTATCGAAAGATTGAGAGAGATGCTTATATGAAATTTATCCTTTTGTTTGGTACCTAATTTAAGTATCGCCCCTAATTCTCGAAGCTGGTTGATCGAATTGTAGAAAACCGAAAAAAACAACAAAGAAGGGGTAAAATACAAAGTAAATCGGGAGGTACAAAAATGATCCAAAAAGTGGATCGCTTTGAGCTGCAACAGTTTTATCCAAAAACAAATGAATTTCCCATGTATTTTCAATTTTTTTTATTGTTAAAAAAATTTATCTGAATAGCTTTGATATTCTGGAGATGATTTAAATTTTTCTGCAGATTTTTTAAAATTTTCTGGAAATGATTTACAAATAATTGAAAATTTACATCTTCACAATTGCTTTTGTCCTTTGATTCACAAAATATCCCAATACGAAAATTACATAAAACCTTTAAGAAAACCTTATTTCTGCAAAAATATTAGTATAAAATTTGATTTTTTTACGAGTTTCAGTTTGGAATGCGACCACTACATATGGCTGCTTGGTACGGTCATCAGGATGCTGTGAAAATGTTAATAAACGCCGGAGCAAACGTTTCAGCATTAAATAAGGTTCGTCATTTAATTGTACTATTTATTAAAAATTCTATTTATTTCCAGGAAATTGTTTACCAATCCAAGTACATAATTTACCAATGTAAATGAACATATTAAGGTACCTTTTTCAAAAGTTGTTAGGATGTTGATTAGGGAGATGAATTTTAGTGATTATTAGATCAAAAAACGAAAATCACTAAAAAAAGAATGTATTAAGGTACCATTTTACAAAAGTGATTTTCAATATAAAACAAATTAATTCGACGTGATTTCTCAACTTTTGTTGTCAGACAAATAAATTTGAAACATCAAAACAATCAAGGCTGGAACCAAAGTCGATATGGGTTGCAACAATTTAAAAATGATTTCTCTAACCCATAAATTATGTTCCACGAAAAGACAGCCTAAGAAAAAGGTTACTTAAATTTAAGTAGCTAATAGAAAATAGGTGACTTTCCAAAACTGATGTATTTACTATGAATGATTTTCTCCGAATGCTAAAAACTTTTTATTCCAGAATTTTTATTTTTGTTTTAAGAAACGGTTAGTCTTCTTTAAAGAAGGTCGAAATAAAGGATTGAATTAAAGTTTAAGTGAGGGTCAGAAGGAAATCGATAGCAGGTGAACACTGAATATCTGGGAAAGCTGTTCAGTGGGGCACGGTTCAGAATTAACGCTATGATTAGGGAATCTTTTATCTTATAGACTCTCATGAAACGTGAACAAAAGAAAAAAGGAGCTCCATCATTATTAATTCAACATTACCCAACTCTGAAATTCCTTTTGGCTTTTAAACAGTGATAAAGAGAGACGCTTATTCACTTCCAGAGTTCATTAAGTTCAATTTACCTTGAAGCACTTTTTTAAATCAGTCTTTCCCTGAAAACATAAAAATTCTAGTACTTTTCTTAATTTTGTTTCTTTTTAAAATTCATTATAAGTAGTATAGTTAAAGATAGATATAGATATAGATATAGATAGATATAGTTAAAGAATATTTCTGCATTATATATAAATCACAATTATGAAACAGAAATCATGGTATTAATAATTAATAATTATACAATAAAATCTAGTTTTCGATATTTACCTAGTTTAGTAATATTTTACTTGATTGAACTTCAAATAACGATTTTTTCATCCCAGATGTTCGCCTTTATGAATTTTTATTGAACCCAGCATCCACTTTGTTGTTCCCTAGAGAGCAAACGCTTTCCTTCGACTGGAATGAAAATTGCAGGAGCTTAGGTCACCCTTTTACGAGACTCGATCCACATTAACATCTTCCCGTCTTCTAAATGAAGATTCCGAATTCCTGGCTTTCATTTATATTCAGAACGTTCATTCTTTTTTAAACAAACGGTATATATGGGCAAAATCGACTTTTCCTTCCACGCACCCGGTTGAAAATAACGACCTCGGGATATTTCCCCAAAGAGCTAAAACACTTTCTGCAATATATAAAATATTTTTTGTTTCACCTAATGCTTGCCAATATTAATACTCATAGAATTTCAAAGTTTCGATGAATAATATTCAAATTGACTTGCTTATTCCTAGAACGAGTTGCGTCTCTTGAGAGAATTCTGAAAAATTCCTTTGAATGAAAGTTTTACAATTCAAATCAGAAAGATGAGAATTGTAAAATAGTTTTAAAATCAAATTTCTAACTTATTTCAGCATTATGGTACGGTAAAGGTCAATTGTTTTTAAAATATTTTTAAAGATCTAAGTTGAATCAAATTATAATCGGAATTGACTTAAAAATTATTTTAATTTTTATTTATTACCAGTGTCTTTTGTTTCAACAAAATAACAGAATTATAAAATAAAATATCTTTCATTTTAAAAATTATTTTTTAAGATAAATATCAAAAGATAGGTAAATTCAAAATTAAGATAATAAAATATTTTATTGAATTAAAATAAATTCGAAAGAAAAAATAATATAAATTTTTATAAGATAAGAATGGAAAAAAGAACTTGTATAGAACAAGAATAACTTCAAAATAATAATGAGGCAGAAAAAATTTATAAAATATGAATCGATGGAGTCAGTGATATAAGCACTTTTTAATCAGACGATTCCTTTGAAGAAACCTTAGTTGAAGAAAAAATAATAAAATTCTTTTATGAAGTTTAAATAATAAAATTCTTTTATGAAGTTTAAATTATAAAAAAACTATAATTCATGAACTTTTTGAAGTATTAGACAATTAAAAAGGATTTCCAATTAAGAGATCATACCACTTTAGACACCCAAAAAAAGGCTATTTTTACGAATTTTTCAAGCTATTTCTATTATATATATA
>JBAGKK010519859.1:0-13325 GCA_037177015.1 Euceroptres primus
TTACGCAAACTGTTTTGAATTTGTAGGAATAATTGGGAAATATCGAAAAATGGCCCTTAATTTCGTTCGGATCCCTGTCTAAAATCATTCAAAATTTTCAAAACTTATCTGAAATCTGTTAAAATGCTGTAAAAGTTTCTATACTGGCTCATGATTTTTCAAAATCCTTCAGACTCTTTCAAAATCTTTTAGAACCCTCCAAAATCTCCAGAAGACTCCCAAATCCCAATTATAGAATCTTCTAGACGTTTCCAGTATTCTTCAGAATTTTTTAGAATCCTCTAACATCTTAAATCCTCCAAAACTTTCTCAAATCTTTTAGAATCTTTAAAATCTGAAACCTGTAAAATTTCTCCCAAATTTTCGAGGCTGTTCCAGAAGCTTCTACAATTATCTACATTCTTTTGGATTCTTTCATAATCCTTCAGAATCTTCAGGCTTCCCTTTTAATAACAATAACCTTATAGAAAATTGACTATACTAAAATTATTTAGGCCAAGAATATTGTTACGGAAAATTCCGTAACAATAGCCTCGGCCCATACTATGTTGTGTGCTAATTGTACTGAAATTTCCTACTAGACACTGCCAATTTTTTAATATTCTATAAAATATACTATTCTGTTCCATAATATTCTAAAATCCTAAAGAATATTTTGAATTCCTGAATTTTGCAAAAGCATTTAAAACCTTCGTAAATTTACAAAAGACTCCCAAAATCTTGAAGAATATTTTACTCTTTCCAGAATCTTCCTAAAATTCTGTAGACTTTTTTAAAGTCTTCAAAAGGAAAAAAAATCTGGAAAGTAATAGAAGATTTTAGAAGTTTAGGCAGAATTCAAAAGATTTTTTACAATTCTAAAAGATTGCGAAACACAGTAGAATATTTTTGAAAATTATAACAGATTTTGGTATGTTTTTGAAGATTTTAGAAGATTTAAGAAAACTCTAAAAAATTCTGAATATCTTAAGATTGTAGAAGATCTTAGAGAATGCTGAATAGAATGCTGATTTTAGAATATTTTGAAAGAATAAACAAGTTTCTGGAATATTCTAAAACATTCTAAAAAATCTAAAAGATTGTAGAGAATTTTGAGAAATTTTATAAGATTTAAAGAATCTACAAGAAGGTGTATGGAAAATTAAAAATATACTAGACAATTTAAAAAACTTGTCAAAAATGCTAAAAGATTTTATGAATGATTTTAGAAAATGCTGAAGAGTTCCAAAGATTCTGATAGTCTAGAAATTTTCGGAAATTTCTAATAAATGAAAATAATAAATGATAAATGAAATTAAATTAAAATGAAATTTAACATCTGCTAGAGGAATATAATTTTATTTGTTAATAAATTAAGTTTTCTTGTAAAAATGTTCCGTCTATCAACATTTATTGGCATCCTTGATATTTTTAAAAGAAAAAAATTTTCCCCTTTCTTAAAAATTTATTATACACTAGGTAATACAATTTTACCTTTTCAGATTACAATCATGGGAGGATAAAAGAGTAATAATTTCGCTGGTCTCAGTGGTCCCGTATGGAAGATTCGAAGCATTCCATTCATCGAAGATCGAAGAGTCAACCCTATCATGACTTGCATCAGCAGCCAAAATCGGTTTCGCCTGCTTCGTAAGTATAATCTAGATAAGACTTCGAAATTGAGTTTAAGATTGTTTGATTTTTGTCTCAACGAGTGTAACGATGGCAGGAGACATTGTGTACCTGCAAAGGTATGCGGGACTCGACGTGGGTGGCAATAATAGCTCTTCACTGGCCAGATTCTGGTGGCATGGGTTACTGTCAGCCCGCAATTTGATTGGTCACACACATACCAATTTGATTTCAAACCATCACGTATAGGCACATACAAAGGCAAAAATATTGTCCTGCTAACGCTATCGACTAACGATGATCCGACAGCCACTTCGTATAAGCCTCTCTTTCTCCAAATCGCGATCATAATCTGATGTAACGCGTTTACTCATGACCGAAGAAAAGCCCGTTACTTCCACTCTAAGAAAATGACAAATAAGAATTACGAGCTGACTTCTGATCATTTGATGGCGTGAAGCAATCACGATAATGATTTCCATTCGAGTTTCGTTTACTAGCCTTGATCTTTCTATTTTTTGTTTGTAACGAATGCCTTGGTAGAGTTTAGATTTACCTCTCCCGGCTCGAAACGATACAGTAGATTTTAAACAATTTAATGATATTTTTAATTTTAATTTGGAGTCATAAATTATTTGCCACATGAGTTTAGATTTAAAGATCGTGTAATGATTCAAGATTGGTGCTTTTACAATTTGGAACCTTTTAAATTAGAATGTTTCTAATTTCAAAGCAATTTCAGACATTTCTAACTTTTAAACATTGAAATTCGAATACCTCAAATCTGAAAACGTTCAAGTTTGGGGCTTACAAATTAAAAGTGTTGAAATTAGATATCTCGAATTTCAAAAAGTTCCGACCTAAGCGCCTTCAGTTTCTGAATTTGAAAATAATCAAACCTTAGTCAAATCAATTTGTAACTATTATAAAATTTGAATTCTCTTCCTAATGATTCGTATTCGTGAAATATGTTTTCTTTACATTGATGCTAGAAAAACTGCCCCCTTTTTAAATATATTTTTAAAACTTTCTGATGCTTTTTCTAATGTTTAAAGTTAATGAAAGAGTGGATTTAATTTGAAAGATAAAAAAAATAAGGAAAGTGTCAAAACTTTCGCTTCTTAAATTATTAGAAACTGTTTGAGTTATCTTGAGTTTTTCGATTTTTCGAAAAGATTATCAGAAAATATAAAGAAGTTTCCGTGTAATGTTGTGTAAGACCCACTCAGGGAAAAACGATTCCTAAGGGAATGTGAGCATCATATCCCATAAAGCGTACCGAATGCTAAAAGCACACGACGGAGTTGACAAAGTACAGCAAAAAGTAGCTTAAAAAAGCTCTCGCTGCTATATAAACTTTTTACGATCTTGTAAACGAAGTTAAATAATATTTTATTTTTAGAAAATTTACTCTAACTTACTATATTCGTTTCAAAACAAATAAGAACAAGTCTAGATTATAAATTATTGTAATTATCTTTGTAGAAATAAATGCTTTATTTTTTACTTGTGAAATATATAAAAGAAATCGAGTTTACAAGTTTATTAATAAAAGTTGTTTCTTACTTTTAGTAATTTTATATTAAATTGTAGAATTATCACCAGATTCAGATAATGTCTACAAGAGTTGAACACAATATTTTATCAAAATCGATGTTTATTCTTCCATTCATGTTTTTATAGCATGTAAATTTTGACATTAATAGATTAATTTTGGATATCGAGTTAAGGAATCGCGATTTCGGAGTTAGCAGATTGCTTAAATGTTTCATAAATCCTCGACTGGGCATCTAAGAATGTCGCGCGCTTGTAAGGGATATTTAGCAATGTCAGTTTACATCGCAGAAACTTAAATTAATTGCTGAAGCATTCTTTGAATTGCTGTTATGCAGGAAACCAGTATGAATCTTTTTTTAGCTACTGTGCATAAATTAGACTTTTTTTAAATTAACTAATTCCTTATTAGTTTATTAGAACTCTTATTTCCTTTATTTATTTTCACTTCAAAGATGAAGTTTTAAAAAAAAATCAATTAAACAATTTATCTTCTTATTACTATCAATTTTCATTAAAGATTGCAGTGAAAATAATAGTAATCCTGATAGTGAAAATACCAATCCTGATAAAAACAAAACAGAATTCTATTAGTAATTTGGAAGGAATACATTTAGAATATGTTTATTTAAATATTTAAATATGTTCGCCTAAAAGAAAACGATGAACTCTTGTAATTATCATAAAAAATTTAAGTTTTAGGAAACTATACGTTTTTAAATCGTTTTTATGAGAAGGGAGCGGAAAAAGAGCAAAATAGGAAAATCTCTCTATCTTGAAGAATCTTGTAGACTGCTTTCAGAATTTTCCTAAAATACTGTAGATTTTTTGAAAGTCTTCAAAAAAAAAATCAGGAAGAGATCAGAACAGTTTAGAAGTTTATGACAGAATTCAAAAGATTTTTGAGACTTCTAAAAGATTCCGAAACATTGTAGAATATTTTTAAACATATTATAATAGATTTCGGGGTGTTTCTGAAGATTTTAGAAAACTCTAAAAAAGTCTGGATATCTCTACAAGAGTTTAAAAGATCCTGTAAGATTTTAGAATGTCCTAGAAAATTCTAGAGAATTTTAAAAGATTTCGGAAGAATTAGGAAGTCTCTGGAATATTTTTAAACACTTTTTATTTTTAAACTACAAAATTTAAACAAAACACTTTTATTTTTAAACTACAAAATTTAAAAGATAGAAGAGGATTTTGAGAGATTTTAGTAGATTTAACGAATCTACAAATATGTGCAAAATTTTAAGTTAAGAAATTTCATGAAAGATTTTAGAAATGTCTAAAGAGTTCCAAAGATTTTGAAAGTCTTGAAGTGTATGAAGTATTTTATTAGATTCTAGGCAGGAATCTAAGATTTTTCAGGACGTTTTTAAGATTCTGGAGAATTGTAGCAGTCTTATTTCGGAAATTTGATTTGTTGAAACTATAAAAATGCGACAATTTATTCGTAATTTATAATCCAGAATTCTGTTAGTAATCTGGGAGGAATAAATGTAGAATATGTGTATTTAAATATGCTTGTGTAAAAAAACGATAAACTTTTGTAATTATCATGAAAAATTTAAATTTCAGGAAGCAGTGGTCCAATTGGGAATTAAAAAGCCATCGTTTTTATGAGAAGGGAGCAGAAATAGAGCAAATATACGAAAATCTTTCTATCTTGAAGAATCTTGTAGACTGTGTTCAGAATCTTCCTAAAATTCTGTAGATTTTTTGAAAGTCTTCAAAAAAAAAAAAAAAAACATGAAGAGACCAGAAGATTTTAGAAGTTTATGACAGAATTCAAAAGATTTTGAAGACTTCTCAAAGATTCCGAAACATTGTAGAATATTTTTAAAAATTAAAATAGATTTTGGGGTGTTTTTGAAGATTTTAGAAGATTTTAGAAAACTCTGAAAAAGTCTGGATATCTCTGTAAAAGTTTAAAAGGTCCTGGAGGATTTTACAAGGTCCTAGAAAATTCTGGAGGGTTTTAGAAGATTTTTGAAGAATTAGGAAGTCTCTGAAATATTTTGAAACGCTGCAAAATTTATAAAACAGAAGAGGATTTTGAGAGATGTTAGTAGATTTAACGAATCTACAAATATGTTCAAAATTTTAAATATTCTAGAAAATTCTAAAAAGCTGTCAAAATGTTAAGAGATTTTATGAAAGATTTTAGAAATATCTAAAGAGTTCCAAAAATTTCGAAAGTCTAGAAGTTTATGAAGTATTTTATTAGATTCTAGGCAGGAATCTAAGATTTTTCTAGATGTTTTTAAGAATCTGGAGAATTGCAGCTGACTCATTTCGGGAATTTGATTTGTTGAAAGTTTAAAAATTCGACAATTTATTTGTGATTTATAATCCAGAATTCTATTAGTATTTTAAATTTAGAATATGTGTATTCAAATATGTTTTTGTAAAAAAACGATCAACTTTGGAAATTATCATTAGTGTTGCATTTCAAGACTTTTCGAGACAAATTCAAGATTTGTTCGAAACATGATCAAATGAGGTCAAAATTGAATGGAGATCGAGAATCTCGAATAAAAAGTTTCGAGAATATAAACTCGAGATCTTGAATTTTCGAGAATTGAATCAAATCTCGAATCTCGAGATCTCGAATCTTTTTATTTGAGATTTGTGATCTCCATTCAATTTTGATCTCATCTGATTATGTTTCGAGCAAATCTCGAATATGTCTCCAAAAGTCTCGAAATGCATCAGTAATTTACATAAAAAATTTAAATTTCAGGAAGCTGTGGTCCAATTGGGAATTAAAAAACCATCGTTTTTATGAGAAGGGAGCGGAAATAGAGGACATGTAGGAAAATCTCTCTATTCGCTATGATCGTAAATCGCAGACCAATCCAAAGTCCAGAACCTAGATAAGCGGACGTTCGTATATAAATATGTGGAAAATGTTCCCAGAGGAGTCCTCAGCAGGGTAATACTGTCGGAAAATGGTAGCAAAGAGCAGAGGAGAAAAGAGGACCCTGAGAAGTGGTTGGAGGGTCTGGTTGGATTTGTAGATATAGAACGTGCAGGCCATAAAAAAGAAGCTCAGATCGACCGTGTGGATCAAAGGCGTGGTATCTTAATAGATACTAATGTATCCGAGGGTAAGAGACGACACGTGCCACTTGTGCCCAGTCTTATCGAAGGAGCAAGCCGGTTAACAGCGTCGGCAGCCAGATTAACTCGATTAGCTCGCTCCTAACTATTTCTTGATTGCACCACTTCCTCTAATTAAAAAAAAATCTTTTAGTCCAACTGATTTTATCAGACTTTTCAAAATTTGGAACGCTCTTTAATTTGGAGCTTTACACCTTACAGTTTCAAGGTTTTCGATTTAACAGGTTCCGATTTCAAGGTGTTCGAAATTTAAAGTTCTCAAAATGGTTTTTCAATTTAGCCTCCTTTTAATTTTCGTATGAATCAATTTGAATCCTTGAAAATCAAGGACTTTCGATTAAAAAGCATCTAAAATGCAAGGCCTTCGAATTCAAATCCTTTTACTGCTGAAAAATTTCCCAATTGAACTCCTTTCAATTTTGGAGTAAATCAATTTGAATCCTTGGAATTTGAAAACTTCAGAATTTCTAGGCTTTTAATCTGAAAGCATCTAGATAAAAGCGACTGGATCTCAAGGCTTACAAGTCAAATGTTATATAAAACCTTAAAATCTGAAATCTTACCAATTACCAACTTTCCAAATCTTGCAAAAATCAAATTTTAATTCCTCTTTTTAAATCTCACGAATAATTTATATTCAATAATACAATAATATAGTAACTTTTTGGTGCTATAGAGGCCTTCAAACATGAGACAGGCGTCTATCGTTCTATCTTGAAGTTCATATGAGCTTCCTATTCCACTTACCCTGTTCAGTATCATAGAAAAAGTATGACTATATCTCCCCACCTAAATATTGTGAAAACGCGCGTCTGGTTGCGAGACTACTCGCGGCATCTTTTATGCAGTGCCGCTTATCTCGAGAAAAGTCACGTTGACGTTACCCTCTATACTGAGCACTATATCTTCGAAATATGTCATTTTTCTATCCCGCCGTTAGCTTTCACGGTCTGCGATTTAAATTCGAGATTCATAAAAACTCAAGGGGAAATCTCCACTTATCCCTCTGCACTCTATACAAAGAAAACTTTGAAATAATTTTATTTTATGATATAAATATTAATATAAATATTCCTTTATGATATGAACAGAGGTCTCAGTCTACTCCCCTTGTTTACCTATTTCCCCCTTTCATTTTTTCCCTATTATTTTCAAAATCCTCCAAAATCCCTTTATTTCAGAACTTTTTTCCTTTTTCCCTCCATTTTTTCTTTTTATGTATTCAAAGTTCTGATTAATTTTCCAAGAATTATGAGAAATTATACACTGTTCATAGTCTTCCAGAATTCTCCACTCTTTCTAATTCCTACAGATTCTTATAATATCTTCCATAAATTTTAAGGAAATTTCCAGATTTTTTGAACTCTTCCATTATTATCTAGAATCTTCTAGACGTTTACAGAATTCTCCAGAATCTTTGGAGTACTCTAAAATCTACAAAAAAAACTCCCTAAATTTTCTTCAATCCTTTAGTTACAACCTTCAAAACTTATATCTGAACTCTGTAAAAATTCTCCAAAATGTTCGAGACTTTTCTAGAGTCTTCTACAGTCAACTAGATTCTTCCCGATTCTTCCATAATCTTTTAGAGTCATCTAGGCTCTGCTATAATAATCTTATGAAATCTTGAAGAATATCAAAAATTCTTTCTTTAATATTCTACAAAATATTCTAGACTGTTCCAGAATCTTCTAAAATCTTTTTAATTCTCCAAAATATTGTATAATCTTCTAGATGTTTGCAGAATCCTCAAAAATCTACAAAGTCTTCGGAAATTTTCTCAAATCCTCTCTAAATTCGAATCAGTGCGAAGATTTTGACTGCTTCAGATTTAGAGAGTTTAGAATCTTCAAATTTCATCTGAACTCGGTAAAAATTCTCCAAAATATTTTCTAGAATCTTCGAAAATAATCTAGATTCTTCTATAATAATCTTATAAAATCTTAAAGAGTATCACCAAATTCTTTATTTAATATTCTACAAAATATTCTAAACTGTTCTAGAATATTCAAAAAGTTAAAATGTTTTTAACTACTTATACCTTCTAGAATTTTCTAAACGTTTCCGTAATCCTCCAAATACACAAAGTCTCCCCAAATTTTCTGAAATCCTTTAAAATCTTCAAAACTTATCTAATATCTATTCAAATTCTCCAAAATATTCTAGACTTTTGTATAGAAACCTCCTGAATCATTTAAATTCTTCTGAATTCTTTCATGATTTTCTAGAATCTTCTAGATTCTCTTATAATAATCTTATAAAATCTTAAAGAATATCCCAAAATGTTTTAATATTCTACAAAATATACTAGACTGTTCCAGAATCACCGAGAATCTTCAAGAATATTCTGAACTATAGGATTTCCAGAAATCTGGAATTCAGAATTCCATAAATTTTTTAGAGTCCTTCCAAATCTAAAACAAAAATTTCCAAAATTTTCTCCAATCCTTTAGTTATAATCTTCAAAATTTATATCTGAACTCTGTAAAAATTCTCCAAAATATTCGAGACTTTTCTAGACTCTTTCACAATCCTTTAGATTCTGTCCGATTCTTCCATAATTTTTTAGTCTTTTAGATTCTTCTATAATAATCTTATAAAACTTAAGGTATATCACCAAATTCTTTCTTTAATTTTCTGAACTCTTCTAAAATCTTTTCAACTCTTCCATAATTCTCTAGAAGCTTCTAGACGTTTCCAGAATCTTTCAAAATCTACAAAGTCTCCCGAAATTTTCTGAAATCCTTTAAAATCTTCAAAACTTATCTAAAATTTGTAGAAATTCTCAAAAATATTCGATAATTTTTTAGAATCTACAATAATCTACGTTCTTTCATAATCTTTTATAATCTTCTAGATTCTCCTATATTCCTATAATAATCTTATAAAGTCTTAAAAAATATCCCAAAATATTTTAATAATCTACAAAATATACTAGTCTGTTCAGCAATCTTCTAAAATCCTCAAGAATATTCTGAACTACATAATTTCCAAATTAATGCAGAATCATTTAGAACCCTCTAAAATTTACAAAAGACTTCTACAATATTGAAGAATCTGTAGACTGTTTTCAGAATCTTCCTAAAATTCTGTAGGCTTTTTGAAAGTCTTAAAAGAAATCTAGAAGAGTTTAGAAGATTTGAAAAAGTTTATGGCAGAACTCAAAATTTTTTCGAGAATTCTAAAACATTCTGAGACAGTGGAATATTTTGAAAAATTATAATAGATTTCATCGTATATTCGTTTAAATCATTTTTCGAGAATATTATAGAACCTCTGATCATATTTTTTTGATTCAATTGCTTATATATTTGCAATCATTAGAAGATTAACTAAGACATTTTTCCCTCTTTTTTGTTAAACGACAGTGAAGTTTAACATGTAAGAATGGAATATAATTTTATTTGTTAATTAAATTTGAGTTTTATTATAAAAATGTTGCTTTCATTATCATTTATTATTGACCTCTTTGGTAAAAAAAATTTTTTTTCCTGTTTTTAAAAAAATCTCCTTTTTCAAAAAAGAAATCCTCTATTTTCCTTCTGAAATTGAACTACTGAACCGCTGTGATCCAAGTATAAATTTTAATGTTTTCTATTTTAACTTCTTTTCTTGGTTCCATCTTGATGAGAATTTACCACTTCTTCGATCTAAATGCTGATATTTCGAAAATAGAGGGTTTCATTCGAAAAACTGGGAAGTTGGAAGTTTCACATTCAACGAAGTTGAAGTTGGTAAGTTTCCAGTTTGGAATTGCCCCAATTGAAAAGTACAGGAATTTCTGTGATACCAATTTAAAAGTCCTAAATTTGAAATTTTTATCAATAAATTGGAACGCTTCTAAATTCTTAAGAGCAATAATTTTAAATCCAAAGTTAAAAACGATTAGGAATATTGGTTGCTCCAAATTTGAAAGCAATATATTTTGAAAACTGTTTTATATAAGAATTTAAACAACTCCCTATAAAAAATACTAAAAGAGGAAAAATATTATTCTGTTATTTTCTTACTTGTAAATAAATTTAATAATAATTACAAAAGATTTTAGTGACTTTATAAAATTGATATTTTCTCGTGAGTCTCGAGGCAGGGAATTTTTCCTCTATCGTAATCGCATCGAGCAGAAAAGTTGGTCCTGAGTAGTATCGACTTCTGTCAGTTCTTTTTATTCAGCGTACAAAGATCGACGTCTCTATATAGTCATATCGCGGCCATTGACGTATCCAGAGAGCTCCATTCTTAATCCAAGAGGGAGAGGGTCTTCACCCTGTGGTACTAACTGCGCAAGCGTTTAGAAAAGGAAAAGGGCGCGAGAGCCAGGGGCTTTGTGTGAAAGAAACCGCCGAAATGTCCTAAATGGAATGTAACAGGGCCATATATATCGATACCTGCCAGATTTTGTCATTCAAAAATCTAAACTTTCTAAACCCACTTCGTTTTTACATCTGATATTACAAAAGACTAAAAAATTTTAATGGAACAATGAAAGTTCCAAAGAAATATTTATTTCCCAGACAAATTATTTAATCAAGAATTTAAAACTTTGATATTCTTTTCCACTTGAAATCCTTCAAATTCAAATGCTTTCACATTATAATTCCTGAGTGTCTATTGTCTAATTTTAATAATGCATTTTAATTTGAGATTCGATGACAGAATATTAGACACTGGACAGTAAGGTGCTCCAAAAATTTTTTTTCGAATTTTCATGCTGTCACCCCCCAAATTTGTTCCAATCCACAAAAAAATAAATGCGTTTGTTTTTATTTTTGAAAAAAAAATGATATTTAGAGGTTCCGCAAGCCCCATGAAGTTTAACACGTATTTCCCATAAGAAAAAAAGACGTTTTCGTACATTTTATTCAGAATCGTCAATATTAGGTGAATCGCAAAGTGAATCGAGTTGAAACTCAACATTTCTCTTCACAATTAGCCATAGAATACGAATCAAAAATTAATTTTTAAATATCACCCCCATAAGTTTGTTTTATAGAGTCCCAAAAAAACCCCATAAGTGAAAAATTGTATTTTGCGAGTTTTTGGTGCTAATTATTATTTTTAGCGGTTTTTTTAGCACAAATTGTTTCTTATATATAAAATATTACTTTCTACTGATAATTATATGTTTAAATAAATTGTTTAAACAATTTATTATGGTTTATAGCAATTTTCTCTTAGAATAGAGTTAAAAAATCGCGGTTTTTTCAGAATTTTTCAAAACTTTTTCAACTTTTCAGTTAAAGCGAGGCAATAATCAATTAAAGTTAACAGAAATAATTGTTTAAACAATTTATTATTATTTATAACAATATTCTCTTAGAATAATGCTAGAAAGTTGCGGTTTTTTCTAAAATTGTCCACCTTTTGTCCACTTTTTAATTATTAGAGTGAGGTAATAATTATTTCAAGTTACCAAACATAATTGTTTTAACAATTTATTATTATTTTTAATAATATTCTCTTTGAATAATGTTAGAAAGTTGCGGTTTTTTTTTAAATATTCAACTTTTTGACCACTTTTCGTTTAGTGAGGTAATAATTAATGCCAGTTGACAAACATAATTATTTAAGCAATTGATTATTGTTTATAATTATCTTCTGTTAGAGTAATGCTAAAAAGTTGCAATTTTTTCTGAAATCTTCAATTTTGTTTTGACTTTTTAGTTATGAACAAATAATAAATGAACATCAAAAAGAATCATTTTTTAAATAGTATTCTAATTTTTTCAAAGTGAAGTATTTTTACTCTTTTGCTAATGTTTTAAAAATATTAATTTAAACAAAAAGGGTATCTTACAGTAGAGATAAAAACAAAGGATGGAATAATTAGAAGTAACTGGGAGGAGTGGGTCTGTAAATAACCTGTAAATATTTTGTTTGGAATTACAACACGAAGTTTATTGCAAAGCGTAAAAGAAAAATTTGGAATTGCACTCATTTTACTATCAGCCCCGCCCCCCTCTCCTACCCTGGAGAAAGTCTGTTGTCATCGATGATAATATACATATATAGAGATCAAAAAGGCCTCAGTCATATAATTAACAGTAGGAAAAGAGTAAAAATACTTCACTTTGAAAAACATAGAACACTATTTGAAAAATGATTCTTATTGCGATGTTCATTTATTATTTGTTCATAACTAAAAAGTCAAAGCAAAACTGAAGATTTCAGGAAAAAGCGCAACGTTCTAGAATTACTCTAAGAGAAGATAGTTATAAGCAATATTCAGTTGTTTAAATAATTATGTTTGTTAACTTGCATTAATTATTACCTCACTAAGTGAAAAGTGGACAAAAAGTTAAAAATTTCAGAAAATACTACAATTTTGTAGCATTATTCTAAGAGAATATTGTTATAAATAATAATACATTGCTTAAACAATTATTTTTGTTAACTTTAATTGATTATTACCTCGCTCTAATTGAAAAGTTGAAAAAACTTTGAAAAATTCGGAAAAAACCGCGATTTTCTACCTCTATTCTAAAAGAAAATTGCTATGAACCATTATAACTTGTTTAAACAATTTATTTAAAAATCTAATTATCAGTAGAAAGTAATATTTTATGAATTAGAAACAATTTGCACTAAAAAAACCGCAAAAAATAATAATTAGCGCCAAAAACTCGCAAAATACAATTTTTCACTTATAGGATTTTTTTGGGACCCTATAAAACAGACTTATGGGGGTGATATTTAAAAAGTAATTTTTGATTCGTATTCTATGGCTAACTGTGAAGAGAAATGTTGAGTTTCAGCTCGATTCACCTAATATTGACGATTCTGAATAAAATTTACAAAAATGTCTTTTTTTAAGGGTCCGAACAAATTTGGGGGGTGAGAGCTTGAAAACTCAAAAAAAATTATGGGCCACCCTACTGGATGGTCATGAACACCATCGACAAGACAGGTTAGAATTGAGATTCAAGGAAAAAATGATTTCGAATTCGTCGCGTGATAGTTTCTGAACGTACAAAAATAAATGCGCAGAGAGTCGTGATGTAAACAACGTCTGGCGGCCCTGACTGCCCGAGCGATGT
>JBAGKK010519881.1:0-13324 GCA_037177015.1 Euceroptres primus
CTTGACTCTGCGCAAAGAACGACGAATATTCCGCGAGCCCGGAAGCGCGCTTAAACTAGCGAGCGAAGCGACCTTCGCGAGCTATAAGGACCTCGCGCTGCGCGCGAGGTTTAACGATAACGGAGCGCGACGTTTAATAATATCGGAGCGCGAAGCACGACGGCCACTCCGCGCGTCCCAGGCGTGCTCAAACTTGCGAGCGAAGCTAGCCGCGCGCTATGAGAATGTGCCCGTGCCACCGAAGGGGGCCGGGCAGATTTTTTTTATCTACGTTCTACCACTTCAATTGGTAGAATCCACTTAAATTGGATATGTTAAGGCATTTTTAGCCAAAAAGTAGTGTGTGTGTGCCTTAAAGACATCCCATTTAAAAAATTCCAAAATTTTTTTTTTTTGAAAATTTTTTACCAAATCGTTTCATAATTATTTTTATATCAAGTACTATTGAAACCCATAACATACATTTTTTACATAAAAATCGATTTTCGATTTTTTTTAAATTCAAAAAGTTGTTATACCACTAATGTAGAGCTTTCAAAAAGCAATGTTTTTCTTCTCTTGACTTTTTTAGTATCGTTCGTTGTTTGGCTTTAAAATATTCATTTTCTTTTGATTTTTTGAATTTTGAAAATGCGATGTCTGATAATTTTCATTTTATCGAAAAATGTCATTGAAATAAATTGTTCTTCTTTCTGAGTACTATGAATATCCGTACATAGAATTTGTAAATTGCAAAAAAAAGTGGTCTCAAAAATTTTCAAAATGCTGTAGCTTTTTGAATTTTTATTAAAAATGGCTGGCTAACGAACTTGACCTTTATTTTAGAACACTAAAAGAGTATACCCAAGGCCAATCCAATCTGTCGATTCTTTCGAAAGTTATCGTGCTAACAAAGTGAGACGCATAGTGCTCGCACGCGTGCAAATTAACCCGCACGTGTGCCTTAAGCTAAGCACGCAGCTGCGACCCCATATGCGACGCTTACCGCTCGCACGTCATAGGTAGTTTTGTAGTAGTTGTATAGGTGAAATACGATAATTTGAAAAAATTCTAAAAATATTAATATTTCTTGATTCTATGAGAAAAAATATTATTTTAAGAATATTTTTAAATTTTCGCATTTAGTATCTGAGCTGCATTTTGGATGAGTGCTCCCTTTTTCTAACCTCAAATTTTATAATTGCACGACGGATTACTTCAAACAACATAGAAGAAAATCACTGCCAAGTAGTTTGGGTGTTTTCTTGTTGGATCGTATCTTAATTGTGTTCATTACATGAACACCGTGCTTCCTCATAGTCATCAAATAAATTTGCTTTCTCATAAGAAACACAATAACACAATTATTTATGGAATAAACTAGATAAGAACATTGAACAATTTTTTGAAATAGGTCAAACGATTCATTTTGTTCAAATGAATACTTACAATATTGCTATATTCCCACAATTGAAAAAGTTTTTCTGATACAAACGTAAAAAAACAAATTTTATTTTATCTATTATAACCTTAGTTTGTTATAAAATTTTTTGTAATATAGGTTAATCGATTCGTCTTATCAAAAGGAATACACTTTTTCTAATACAAACGTAAACAAAATTTCTAATTTCATCTATTACAACTACAGCTGGACCTAATAGTATATTGTGAAACAAGAGCGGTAAGTTGGCAGTTACCAATGAGTGCTGCACATTTCACACGAATTGGAACTACCGACTTACCGCGCATGTCACACACCATATTTTCAGTAACAAAAGTGCAAGGAATGTATTACGGTACTTTAGTAATAGTATGTTACCACACTATCTGAGATTGATAACTTTCCGTACGCTCTACATGCACAGGAAGTGTTATATTCCGTGCACGTGTTACAAAAAAAGTAACTTTTTTTAAACTGAAAAAAAGTTTTACTTATAAACGAAAATATCTAAAATTCAAAAATTTTAGATAAGAAAATATTTTTCATAACACCTGCATTCATTGAAAATTCGACTTTCAATGCCTGTACAGCTGGGCGAAAGTACCAGTTTCAACCCTAGGGTTGAAAGTAAAAAACAGTTGACAGAAACTGCTTAGCGACGGAGTCACATCACAAATTGCAGTTTCTGTGAGCTATTTGTTACTTTTAAGCCTACGCTTGAAACTGCTACTTTCGCCTCCCTGTACAGGCATCGAGTCAAATTTTCAATTTAGATGATATGAAAAATTGTATACGTGACTTGGGGAGAAGCAACGATGTCAACTCGTGTGATATCTGCCCTCGCTTCGCTCGGGAAGCTAACCTCACACTCGTTCAAATCGTTGCCTTTTTCCCCTAATTACGTAATATACTATTGTTTCAAGATGATTACAAACATTCTATTGATTTTTATCAACCAAATAACACCCCATATTTAAAAAAATTATGTATTGAAAGTCTTTTATTACTTAAAAAACAATGATAAAAATTATTGAAAACTTCGAATTTTTCAGATTAACTTTTGTTATATCAAGATATTTAATCAATAAAATTCAATATCTTTTGGTAAAAGGTGTAGTTCAATGCAGCCTCCAAACCTAAAATAAATTTTCTGGACTATAACAAAAATTGAAAAATAAATAACATCTGAAACGATTTTTAACAAAAATATAAAATAAAAAAAAATGTATTTCATCTCATCTGATCCGACTCAAAATTAGACAACTTTTGGACATTATCTGGGACTACAATTCTTCTACATTTCGTGTCCCTAGCTCAACTCGTTTGCGAGAAATTATTAAAAAGGCAATGTTGACACACATACTCACGGACATTTCTTAAAAGCCTCATTTTTGGATTCCTAGGGTCGAATTCGGTCAAGAAATGTCAAAAAATGAGATTCGAAAATTTTCATCGTTACAAGGCTTCCTATGAGAAAGCAAAATCATAATAATATCAGTAATTCTTGGCCAAATTTAGTAACCTTTAACTAAGTGATGTGAAGTCATTAGAAGTTATTGGCCGAATTCATTTCACATCGGACAGGCTGTGCATGCTCAAGTCAAAGAACCATTTCTAGACGAAATATGTTGTTTTTCAATGGATTTTAAATACGTATTTCACTGATTTGATGAACATACTTTTTTGACAAAGTTATGAATATTTGAACTTTTAAGGTTGGTGACGCAGTTCAAAAATGTGTCGAAATTTTTTTTAAAAATGTAGTTTCCAAACTAATATAGATATTTGACTGTCACTTTTTGATTCTGATAGATCTTTTCGTTCTTTTTCGAAATTCGTCGAGAAATTTAAAAAATTGTCAAAATTGACAAAATAACGGAGATTTTTCAGAAAATTTTGAAAAGCAATTTTCTCTAAAATCCGATCGTTTTTATTTTTCTTAATTTTTTCTAGGATAGTACTTATATGGTGAATATGTCCCAAAAGATTTTATCTTGTACCCGCATCTTGGAAAGGCGAGAGAAAATGTTTTTTTTTCTGAAAAATAAAAATTCGCATATTTAAAAAAAAACAAGATATAAAAAAAAGTCAAAAGAGGAAAGATGTTCCTCTGAAAAAGTTCTAAAAACAAGTCTCTTGACACTTTTTTCTATCTTGCGTTATATTCAACATTCATGACATAAACAGCAAAATACGAAGACATTTTTGTGAAGGAATAAAGAGACATAACTAATATAAGCCTTAAGTAAAATTTAAAAATATATAGAATATTATGTATATTCGAAAATACACGAGTTTTCAAGAAAAAAGTTGAAACTTGTTGATTTTCATCTTCTTTTATTTTTTATGACTACACAAAATAGTATTATTTTCAGTGGAACACAAATTTTACCAATTTCATTTATATTTCAGTAAAAATGTTGAATATAACTCAAGATAGAAAAAAGAAGCGTCACAAAACTTTTTTTTAGAACTTTTTGAGAGGAGCAACTTTCCTCTTTTGATTTTTTTTTGTATCTCTTCTTGTTTTTGCAAAAAATGCGAATTTTCATTTTTCAGAAAAAAACATTTTCTTTCTCCTTTCCAAGACGCGGGCACAAGATAAATTCTTTTGGGATGTATTCACTATATTAGTGCTAACTGAAAAAAAAAATATATGAAAAATAAAAACAGTGGGGTTTTCGAGAAAATTGCGTTTCAAAATTTTCAGAAAAACCGTCACCATTTTATCAGTTTCGATAATTTTTTAAATTTCTGGACGGATTTCGGAAGAGAACGAAAAGATGAATCAGAATCAGAACGAGAAAGTCAAATATCTATATTAGTTTGAAAACTACAACTTTAAAAAGAATTCGTCAAATTTTTGATAAACTGCGTCACCAACTTTAAAAGTTCAAACAATAATTTTATCAAAAAAATTTGTTCATCATATCGGTGAAATACCTTTAAAATCCTTTGAAAAACAAAATATTTCGTCTGGAAACGATTCTGTCACTTGAGCATGCACATCCTGCCTGATTTGAAATGAATTCGTCGTATTATTTATTTGCAGTTTTCAATGATTTTCAAGGGAGAAGTACAGATACGATATCCATGTTTTAACTTTCATATATCGCATCTGCAATAAGTGACAAGTTAGAAAAGAAAAATATATATTAGATTCATAAAATTACCCTTTTTAAACAAAGATTAAGTGAATATATGTTATTTAAGATGCGAATGAAAAGCAAACTAAGATATAAATTGTTTTTTATAGTTTGAGGTTTCGAAGTTGAAAAGTTTTTGAAGTTTGAGGTCAGGAAGATTGGGGACTCATCCAAAATGTAGTTACTACTTTTCTTGTTGGGACGGCAGAAATCAAAACCCAATTTTGAAGTGACTTTACCTAAGACCTCGGGGAAAAACTCGAAGCCGCTTTGCTACCAGAACTTGCAGGTAACCGTAACCCAACTAACTTCTAGGAATAACACGCCCGTCAAGGATCGCTTGGGCAAGGAGTGAAGAGCACCTGGAAGAGCACCTGGAAGAGCACCTGGCAGAGCACCGAACCCATCTGGGGGCCCGGAAACGTCCTCGACCTTCACCTCGTCTCTAGCCTAGAAAGGCCCGGGTCCTTTCAATAATCTTTCAACCCCGACCATAGCGACCCTCTCCAACTACGAGAAGAACTTCTGAACAGCTCCCTTTTCAGCGGCCTATTCCGAGGGATTTTAGGCCTAGTCAAAAATCCCGTGGTCGAGTCCGAAAGAATTTGTCGTTTATATTATAAAAAATAAAAAGACGGTTGAAATCGTTGTCAGAATAATAAATTAGATTCATAAAATTACTTTAAACTAAAATTCACAACGAGTAATTATAATTTCACTATAAGAATTGAATACAATTCACCTATTAATTACAGATATTCTATCTTTGATATAATTTAATGCTCACTTAACATCACTTCAGATACTCGTTCACATACAAAATATTTTCATGAAAAGACAGCTTTACTTTTCTGCTATTACTTGTATAACGTATTTCTTCATGCCACCGTTTGTGGCATGAAGCATATGTCCTTCCCCTCTCGCTCTATGGCTTCAGAAACTTAACTTCTGTCCAGATGTGTGAGAAAAAAAAGCATATGTAACACACGAGTTTGATCACGTCGAAGTTTGCCGTCCTCGGTTACAGCGCACCTTCGTCTCGTGCATGCACACTTCGCACTCCTTCATAAAGATCAACTTCGCTCCCTAGTCACACAATATACTAGTTTACATAATAAATTGTGATTTCAGGAGAAATCGGACAGAGAGTCGGAAAAAAGTTAGTCGAAGCGCCTATTTCTTCAGGTTTTTAATTTTAAATAGTTTTTTAAATCAAATTTTATTTAGTCGAAATGTGGTAAATTTTATTTCTAATCAAATAAGGGAGGGGTCATCACTTTCGAAAAGTGTTGTCTGCAAATTCCGCATGAAAAAAAAAAGAGCGGACTAGAAGCGCCCGAAGTTGGCTGTTGAGAGCACACGGGGGCTCGGTCGGTTGTGAGAGTCACTGGTAGAAATCGTGCACAATCGACGACGCGCATACGCCTACTTACCCGATACTAACCAAAGCATAGACTTTCACAACCGTCTGAGGCCCGATCTGCTCCCAACAGCCAACTTCAGGCGCCTCTAGGCCGCTCTCTGTATCTGAGAAATAATTGTTATGAGTTATGGTGGTTATAAAAAAAATCGAAAAACTTTTTTTTTGAAAACGGCTTAACCGATTTTGATGAAAAAAAGATATGCCGTAAAAACCAATGGGGAAATATTTGAAAAAAAAATAAAAAATTTTTTACCAATACAATAGGTACACTGTAAAAAATCCGTTGTAATATGTATATATCTTTATGTCCACTGATTCACGTGGTAATATTACACTTTTAGTGTAAAATCGATCCAAATCTTATAAAACTTGCAATGATTAACGTTGGAATTTCACAAGATTTGTATTAATTTTACACTATAAGTGTAATATTACAACGTGAATCAGTGGACATAAATATGCATATTGCAATAGATTTTTAACAGGATAAAAAAAAATTTTGAAGTTTTCTAAAAAATTGTAAGACTTATTTTTATTTGCACCTAGACCAAACTTTCACAAAAATATCCTCTAATAACGGATCTAAGGATTGACTGTTTTCATCGCACAAAGAGTGTGACAAATAATTTCTTCAACCATTATCTATGAGAGCTAAAAAATAGCTGTAAAAATGTAGTGTAGGCCTTTTACAAAGTTAAAATAGGTCTAGAAACTATTAAATTTAAAGAAATTTAACTTTTATGGACATGAAAGTTAAATCTATTTGAAAATCGCTTAATTACGAAAAACGGTCCCATGCCGCCAACATGTCATTGTTTGTAAATACGTATGCGCCATATTCTTAGGCTCTACTTTAATATAAAAATACTTACAGTTCCGTGAAGAAATTGAAAGACATCTGCTTTTCATCCGTTAATTAAATTTTTGAAATTTTGATAACACGCAATTTAAAAAAAAATATTTTACAAATTTTTAATTTCCAGTAGAAATTTAACTATTTGAGGATCCGAAAAACTCCAGGAGTTACCAACACAACATAGGCCTGCGAAGATTTTTTGTTTTCGAGTAAACAGTGTTTTCCTACGTAGTTTTTTTCGCTGAATCCGAATCTGGGCGCAGAATCTGCTTATCGCGTTAAGTTTCTGAGAAAAATGAAGTAAAATAGACAAAAATTAACGATTTTGGCCATATTCATAAAGTTATTACTAAGAGAGCTATTTTTTGTATATTAAAGTCAACATCAACGTAAATTGCCATTATTTAATTTTAAAGAGAAATTTTATTTGCCGCCATATGATTTTTTTCGCCGTGATATTCAAGTTTGAAATTACGAACTTTTGACATTTATACCTCAACTTCAACTCTTGGCCAGAGCTATGAAAATTCATTCTTCATAGCTTCAAACTTGAATATCTCGGTAAAAAAAAATCGTAAAACAAAAATTAATTTTAAAGATAAAGAATGGTACTTTACGTCGATGTTGACTTTCATGTACAAAAAATTTGCTCTCTTAGTAATAATTTTACGAATATGGCCAAATTCGTCGCTTTTGGCACATTTTACTTCATTTCCCTACTGAAAATCCCTACATAAGATCCCATGTGGGATCCCATTGAAGGAACCTGTACGGGTTCTTACGTAAGATTCTGCATACAACCCTACGTGATTTTTTAAAAAAATGTAAGTGCTGTGCAGTAGATTTCTGTGGCAGCTACAGATGCGCAGTAGTTTTTGTGAACTTTCGAGATTACCTAGTAGTATAGTTATAATCGCTTAGTAATTTATTTCTGCATAAAAAAAAAAATATTGAAATAGGAAAAGATAAGAGAACCTGTATAGGTTCCTTTAACATTTCCTCAAGCAGATTCTTACAAGTTTGATGTATGGCGTCTTACGGGTTTATTAAAGGCGTCCACGTAGGATCTTAAGTGGGCTTATCTTTTAGGAGGGTTATTTTGGAAACTTGACGTGATAGGCATATTCTACATCTAGATTCGGATTCAGTGCACAAAATTACGTAAGAAACCACTCTTCATGCGAAAACAAATGTCAAAAGCCCTTGTTCTGCAGACCTGTGTGACAATTTAAAATATATTTTCATCTTGAGTGTTCTTAAAGGAGAACTTAAGCAAATTATTAAACTATAGTGGTCTTATACTTTTCCACGATACTGAAAGTATCTAGCGTTGAATTTAAGTAATTTGAATAGAAATATTCTGCTAAATAGCTTCAATTGATAAACGTACGATTTTCTGATGGGATTGTCAAGACTATCCTTTTCCAGTAACAGTCTTAGATAATAATCTCCGATTTTCACTTCATCCGACAAGCACTGGTATTGAACTTCAAATTCCCTGTGATTCCAAGCGATCAACGACCCGCCAGACAAGTCTTTGTCTGATGTAAATGCTCGTATTTCATTTTCAAGCGCTGTTCTTAATTCTTCTCTAGTTTTGTGGTTCCAAATCAGATTAGGCAATGCATGATCTTGATTGAACTTGTAGTAAAACAATCTCCAGTTTGCCTCAGATTTTATTCTTTCTCTCCGTTTCCTTAAAACTATTGGTCTCTCTTTAATCTTTTCTCTCCGTTCCATACCAACACGAGCACCCCAATGCTGAAATACATTCTCCACTTGTTTTTCGAGGACACGAACGTGTCGCTCAAATGCTATCCACTGAGGGCTTTTCATATTCTTTGACGCGTGATCTATTGCTATTTTCAAATTATCACGATTATTCAATCTTTCTTCTTCAAGAAGCGACTCTGGTACTTTTTCTTCAGAGTCAAGATAATTCAATAATCCGATGGGCTGAAAAAGAATAGAGTAGGGCTAGATAGAACTTTTAGTCTAATGTAAATGGGATTAAGTTTATTTAATAAAAAGAGGAATATAAAATCAGATTTAAATTAATGACTTAGATATTGTTGATAAAAATCATGTACCATAATCCTTTTCAGTAAACCCATAGCTGTTGGGTGTCCTGTGATCCATAAACCTACTAAGTGCCTGCATAACTGTCTATGCGTCAACAATCTACTGTCGCTTCCAACAGTAAATAAACTGTTTAGAAGGTGTCTCGGCAAGGCTCCTTCAGCAAGAGCCAGTTCTTGCATCTTTGCTGCTATCTCTTGAGCTCCTTCTTCTATAATGGCTCTCATAATCAAACCCGCTCCTTTGACAACAGCCAAGGATGGATGTTGAAATAATTTAAACAATGATCTGCCACTCGAAGCAACCATTTCTAATAAATTGTCAAAATGCTTGCCGTCAGTGGTTTCACTGTATGGGACGCACAACGCAAAATTTAAAAGATCAAGCATAGCAGAGACTACAAGAGCACCAGTTCCGCGATTCTGAAACAAACTTACTGATTAGTTAACAATATAACAGAACCCAAATAAAATTATATTCTTACAATGTGAGTGATCCACATTTCCAAAAGGCTTTCCAAAAACTTGCTACTGCTCAATAGGCTACTCTTATTCAACTGTTCTTGTCTCAAATCGCAATCATCATGCATTGGTTGCATAAGGGCACATATACAGTCTACCGCGGCCTGCGTCACTCCACAATCCTGCATCTTCAGAGCCTTTACTACTTTGTTTCCAATCGCTTCTCTAAAGCCTGGCAATGTTGTGAAGGCTGAAAACCCAACTTTACTCGCTATCAGTCTTCTGACAGCATGAAATTGTGCCTCCATCTCACTTCTGGTCTCCACTTCTTTGCTGACTAGGGAGTTTAGTGCACCGAGAATCACCTTATCCTTGTTCTCGGTAAAGAGTCCTCCCTGTAAATAGTTATTTATAACAGAGTGTAATCGGAGTTGTATAGTGGTTACGGTCCAGTCAAGTGGATCAAGTCCCTACGGAGGAATAAATTTGAGTGTTTCTGTTTCCCAATCGCTCAAGTGAACCATTAATCCAGTCGCCGTATGAAAAAAACATGACAAAATTGATACTTGAGGATTCTTGTAGTGTTGGCATCTAGAACGAAAGCCTGTATGTTTGAGAAGCTTCTTTCAAGACGTCTCTATTTTTAAACAATCGTTAAATGTAGCAAAAGCAGGATTTTTGTTTACTGCAACGAACCTATTTGTTTTACAGGAAATTCTAGTTGAGAAATGTAGGTTTTAGAGAGATCTACAAACTGACGGGTCACACATTAAGATTCGTTCATTTATTTGCTTGGAAAAAAATAAAATCCATTCAAAATCGCCTTTTTTAAACACGCAATTATTTTTGCAATAATCAAATAATAATTTTAGCTCATTTGTTTCTGTTTTTGGCTCTAAGGGTGACCAAAATCACGATAATGAGACTGCGGTCAAGTCAAAATTTCACCACCCTTTAGAAGTTTCTTCTAAAGCTACATGATCTTGGCAATTCTTATTGATCTGACTTAGATATACTTTTGGATACCTGCTTTATGAAGTAATGTTTGGACGTTATCTTACAACATGATTAATAATGAAAACAATATAGCCTCGGATTGGATTGGAAATAACGATGACGAAAGGCAAGCCTATGAAAAGTTTCAAGCGAAGAATGGCGTTTGACTGTTTGGAATGCTAGAAGTGTACGCGATTATGAAGAAAAGGAGTTCCTTAAGGTACTGCGCGATAGAAAGCTAGATATTTTGTTTGTACTCGAAACAACGGTGAAAGTGAGTATGTTAAAGATGCATTCTAGGGTTCTTTGACTGATATTCTAGGCGAAGGAACTATTTTAAACGGGGATATGAATGGCTGTGTTGGTGTACAACGAGGGGGTACTGATAAGGTACTCGGTCAATTTGGAGGCCCGAAAGCGAATGGGAACGGGTAAAAGATGATCAACTTGTGTTTGGAAACAAGGTTATTTGTTTCAAACACTTAGTTCAAGCATGAAATTATTCACATAAACACTTGGTGTAGAAATGAAAGCTATAGTATGATCGACTTTGTAGTAGCAGACGAAAGGCTCAGAGGGTTAATAAAAGATACAAAAGTAATGAGGGACGTTGAATGTGGAACAGATCATTATCTCGTTGTCTCAACAATGCGCTTAGGTCAAGGATGGAAGAGAAAGAAAATTAAAAAGACGAGGCAGCCACGTGACAAAGTTGAAGATTTACAGAAAACACAGGTGCAAATTCAATATCGTGATAAGATGAAGGATTATTTAGAACAACAAAGAGCGGAGTGACAATTATAAGGATAAGAATAGAAAAGTGAAGAAAGTAATTAAAGAAAGCAAGGAAAAAATTAAACAAGAGGAAGATATGAAAATGCAAAATGACTTCGAAGGTAACAAGAAACTATTATGGAAATGAGTTAAGGCAAGGAGAAAATACTGAGCTAATTGGAATTAAAAATACTGATGGTGAAATGGTATGTGATATGGACAAGGTGAAAGGCGTATGAGCGATTACTTCAAGAAGCTATGCGGGTGTGAAATCGAAGTACAGAACAAAGATGACACAGAAGAAGACAAGGGAAAGGGTAATAAAGATCAATGCACAAACTATAGAGCTATCAGTTCGCTAAGCATCCCAGGCAAAGTTTTTTTAAAAATACTCATAACAAAGGTCATGAAAATAACAAAGGAGAAAATTTGGGAAGTCTAGTGTGGCTTTATGCTTATCATGTACAGATCAGATTTTTTCTTTTTGAGACAGATTGTAGAAAAAAGCTTCAGAGTAGGTAAGAAAGTTTTCAGTGCGTTTGTCGATTTTGAGAAATACTTTGACAGGGTGGATAGGGTGAAACTATGGGAGGTTTTGAAAAAATGCGGAGTCAAGAGATGGCTTCTAAAAGCGATAAAAGCAATATATAAAGACCGTAAAGCGAGTGTAAGGATAAATGGACAACTGAGTGATTGGCTTGATATTGTTATTGAAATATTGATACATGTGAACGATAGGAAAATCATAGGCAGTGTGATAACCATTAATAGAAGTAAAAGAACAAAGCGAAAATAGCAATATATAATTATGTGTTTACACGTATTGTGTTGTATGAAAGTTAGACCTGGACTTGTCAAGAAAAGGATAGAGAGAAGCTGAACGCGGTCGGTATGCGATTCCTAAGGATGATAAACGGTACAGTGCTGGGTGATCAGGACCGGAAAGTTTCCATTCCAGCGAAGACTTTGCGGGAAGAATAGCCGAACGCAATTGGTGTAGTATTTAAATGCCGCTGCGCGCACGCACCCTAATATGACCGTCGCGGCAGAATGAGAGCTTGTCGGTTGAAGGAGGCGGCAGAATGGAAACTTGACAAAACGGGAGCCCGGCAGAATGGGAGCTTTGACTGTAAAAGGTTAATGGACAAAATTAGTAATGAGTGGGTTCTTAAAGAATGTGGTGTGCAGGAAATACTGATGGATGTGAATGAAAGAAATTTGTTAAGATGGTTTGGTCATGTCGAGAGAATGGATGAAGGACGTTTAACAAAGCAAGTATATTTAGGTAAAGTGAATGGTTACGTACCCAGTAGTAGACCAAGGAAAGAATGGAGTTAGTATGTGAGCGAAATTTTAAAACGAAAAGATATAAGGAGTCACAGAAATAGGAGAGCTTGTATCAAAAAGTGAATGGACATAAAATAAGCAAAAGATGTATGTCAGGATAGAGATGTATGGCGAAAAATTATTTATAAGAAGTGTGTGGCAAAGAATAGCAGTGGTGTGACAGATACCTGAACCGAAAGTTCTTTGGATACTCATGGGCACAGGTGGAGGTCTTGCTTAGTGACTATGGCTGGGGGTCAATTTGTGTAAGGAACTGCCTAGGAGGCAGTCTTTTTGCCTCTGTTTAATGTGTTTATGTGATTAGTGTAATGCATGAAGACTTTGTGAGACTTTTCCCCTGGGGTGTTTGCTAGAGATATTGATCAACAACCCGGGACGGAGCGGCGTTGCGGGACAAGCCTTCCTACACAATCCCTTCCCTGCCTTATAAATACCTACTCAATCCTTAGTAACATAATAGGTCTAGAACTGAATGAGTTAACCCTGAAAGGTATATTACTTAATAATATAATAATAATAATTATTATTATTATATAATATAATTATAATATATAATATATAAATATAATAAAATATAAAATAAAATCAAAATAAAATAATAAATAAATATATACAATATAATATATAATAGAATAATTATAATTATTATAATAATAATAATAATTATTATTATTATTATTATAGTAATAATCATGAGTATTTTGAATCTGGAAAAAGTTACCATTCATCCTATCGTGATTTCGGCCGGCACAGTGGGGCGAAATGAAAAAACGATGTTCAAAATAACCTGTAGGTCCCAATTCTTAATCGATTTTCAATTAA
>JBAGKK010519902.1:0-13323 GCA_037177015.1 Euceroptres primus
GTAATAGTTAAAATAACCTAATTTAGGGGCCAACTTCAAATGATCTTTACCGAGTTGTCATTCTCATGTCTTCAAATAATTCAAGGTGAATTCAAAAGAATTTAAAAATTTCAAGGTGAATTCAAAGAATTCAATAGAATTTAAAGAATTCAATAGAATTCAAAGAATACACGATGAATTCAAAAAAATTTAGGAACAAATGTACACCAGAATTCAGTAGTGAATAATCCCTCGTTTAACCCTTTAAAAAATTATCTGCAACAAATTTTATCCTTAGTTTTTTTAATGTTATGGTTACATGATAAATTCGAATGGGAGAGACAGCAATGTAAACATTAAATTTTAACTATCTTTATGTTTGGCAGCTCATACGAAATGCATCAACTAACAACTGACAATTGACATGTGCCACTAATTCTGTTCGATTTGACAGTCAGAACTTAATTTTACTCTTCAATATTGCAATGTAAGCAATAAAATATAAAATCAAATCGCAATACAAGAAATAGACTGACCCTCATTGTCATAGAAACGAGTTCTAGGAATTCACCATAAACTAAGGAATAAGTGTATCAAATATGAAAATGTTCGAATTTCCTACTTATGTTTGAATTGACATGAATTCTTGAAAAATGAAAATTAATATTTATTTTTAACTCTTACCATTTTGGCGCCGAATATATCCAAAGAAAGGCACACAATATTCTATGAGGATGAAGATCACACACATACACTCGCGTTATATTACCGGTAAATTACAACACTTTTTTCACTTCACTTTAACACTTATTATTTGCTTTAATCGATCTGCAATCATCATTTTTAACTGATTTTCATCGCGTCTGCAATATTTACATTAAGGACTGAGCCTAGCGTAACCACAAACCTTCCCACTACATCAAAACACAACAAACCCAACGATGGGTTAGCGAATACTGAATCTGCTGCCTCTTTCCATTCTCCCATCATTCTCCTCTTGTTCAGACTCTTTTGCTTCAGAAAACACCCGCTACTTGGCGCCACTTCTTAACTTACCGACTTTTCCATTTTTTGGAACTTTATTTGAATTTAGAATTCTTTAAGCCAAGAATTTTTTAAGGATAATTATAATTGAAAATATTCTCGAAAAAAGTATACAGTATGAATTCAATTTCGTAAAATCAATTGCCAATTATGTAATAATTACTAACTGGGCGCTGTAGTTCTTTTTAAGTAGGCAACCCCTTACACACCAATGTCTTAAAGGGTAAAAATCAAAAATGAAAAACGTTTTATTTTTTATTATTTTTTTATTATTTATTTTTTATTTTTTTATTTTATTTTTTCCTCTTTTTAAGTAGGCAACCCCTTACACACCAATGTCTTAAAGGGTAAAAATCAAAAATGAAAAACGTTTTACTATACTTTCTAAAATCACAGTGTTAATAATGATGATTTTCTTTAAGGTAGAAAATAATGTCCTGCATGAAAAAAATTTTACGCATACGAAATTTTTATTTTTATTTTATTTTTTCCTCAACTTACAAATTAAGATGTTAAGTTTTCGTATAGTGAATTTATGTTAATATTAAAGATCTTATTTTATGTCGTCCAATATGGAGAAAAAAAAACTATAAAATTAACAGAATCCACTAAACCAGTAAATCCAGTAACCAGTAAAAATTATTCAAATATTTTCATTCCAAAAGCAATTTTATTTTAATTAATTCTAATTGGAACTAATATTTTATTAATTTTTCAATACAAAATTAAAATTTAAAAGAAGAAACGGAAGAGTATCACAAAAGAAGTATGATTTTAATTTTTCATAAATATGCCTTTCAATTTTCTAAAATTTTATCTGATGTTTTTCAGTAAAAATCTTTCTTAATTAATGAGAAAGTTAAGAATTATTCTAAACCAGAAAATGAAAAATATCGAGTTGTTCCTGCATTCTTTGAATTCTTTTGAATACATTTTGTATTTTTTGAATTATTTTTTTGAATTCAACTTGTATTCTTATTCTGAACTCTTTTGACGAATTCATCTTGAACTTTGAATTCTTCTGAATTTTTCTGAATTCTTTGAATTCTTCTGAATTTTTGAATTATAAGCAATGCAAATCATATTGAAATAAAAACACAAAATTAAGATTAAAAGTAAATTGTAAAAATTTAATTTAAATAATAAAAATAAAAAATAAAAAAAATCAAGGATTGGATTGCGGATTATTTTTTAATAAATATAGTCGACAATTTATTTTCTAAAATTCGAAAGGGTAAATTATCATGAATCCTTTTACTGACAAAATGAACTATCATTAAAATCGCACGATTTTAACAAATTTGATATGTCACGATGTGAAAGGAAGAAGAAACATTTTTTTAAGAAAACAATTTTCGTACATTTAGAATTTAGATGTGAAAGAAAGAAGAAACATTTTTTTAAGAAAACAATTTTCGTACATTTAGAATTTTTTTATATAGAACATTTTTTCTCTCTTAAATAAAACATTGTGATTCTGAAAAGTATAATAATATATGTCTTTTTCTCCAAAACCTAATTTTTTGTACTCATATTCCTTTTCAATTTAAAAGAAAAACAGCATTTCAGATCAAAATGAAACCTTTTTTTTCTCTTCATATTATTCACAATAAGTGTAAAAATTTAATTTTTCCAAAAAGTATGATTTTTTTAAAGAAAACACGTGAAAAAAATACCCTACTTGAAAAAAATGAATTTTTTCATCTAAAAAGTTGTTTGGTCGTTAAATGGTTAAAAATAATTTCGCATGATAAGTTACAATTAAAACTGCACATTTTATTTCTTTGCATATGAAAAAGGCTAAATTTGGAATAAAAAGATCGTAAAAATTCAAAAATAACGTGTAATTTAGAAAAGTTGTTTAAAAATAATGTCTAAATATAATTATTAATAAACGAAAATGAAATGAAATTAAATAAAGACACTATATTTTTACCAATTTTTTTTAAATCCAAGTTTAGGCTTCTGCTATAATCAAGGGCACAATATATACAGGTGTTCGTAAATAATTGATTACTAATTAATAAAAAAAATTGATTAATTTACATTTTTGTCTATTAAATTTTCTGACTTGATAAAAAGTCCTAAATGATCCCATCTGCTTCTTGCAACGAAACAAGAAATTTCGACCTTAATTTAAGCAATGGATTTATTGTGAAATAAAATCTATGGTTGCAGTAGCAGGTATTTAATATTTATTAGAGGGATTGACAATGAAGCCTCGTTGAAATCAATTATGAAATTCTATTTCGTCGAGGAACGTGAGTCTTGTGTTTGTACTGAGTTCCTACAATAATCAACAAGCCTCAGAGCGAATTAATTAATAGAGTTAATTATCTTCTCGCATCTTGCGTAATTCCAAGATGAAGCTTTTAAAGTACTTCAAAAAAAATAAGATTAGAATTGCATAATTTTTATTGCATCTTTAGTTACTCTATCTTTTTTATAAAATAATTCTAGATAATATCTTATTTAGCCTTAGTTCATTTTTCTTATAGGGAAAAATAATATCGAGTTGTGAATCAATTTGAACATAACTTTGATTCTATTTTTAGTGTTCGCAAGACTAAATAAAAATTTGAAAATTATATATTTTTTATTTGAATATAAAATTCTAATTGTACTTAATCAAAATTTAATTAAAAGTCATGTTATATAATAATATAAGAAATAAAATTAGTTTTAAACAATAAAATAATAATAAAGTGAGGCTGGTGCAACGACGTCGGTAATGAGTAAATAGTTCAAATTGATTCCAGTCAAGTGACCTATAACAATGAACGAGAGGATCGTCACAATAAATCAACGGTTAGCCCTATTTGTTAGATAATTCATTCGCTTCCTCTTAAAAAATAACAGCACGTTTTAAACTTTTTAATCAAATAAATACATTTTTAATAATACTAATACTAGTTATTACTTTTTCTATGATTTAAAAGTATTTACTGGAAATTTCATGTTCTATAAAATTCATATGTATGTATTTTCTTTGGTTCTAGCTCACGTCTTCTTGATCCTCAAGAAAAATATACAAAAATTTCGAAACAAAATAAGTTAACCACATTTATGCCAGTCACACTTTATATTTTCTTACTACATTTTCCTACATTTGACGTCCTCGGTCACGTCGGCATCTGGTGTATGCACAGCATGATTTAAAATTTTTTATGACCTTGTGCACATATTTCATATGTTATAAACTCAATTGTAAGCTTCTGTGCAATTTGTTATTCTTGATGATTGTTATATTTGAATCAAAATATAATATTGATGTTCAAAATCGTAAAAAATGTTGTATTACTATTTAATTATTAAATTGTTTTCCTGCTTAATGAAAACTGTATAAGATCATGTACTGTTAAATATTTTAAATATATTTCTTGGAAAGTAATATATTTAAATTTAATCTTAAAAAGATAGATATAAAAAAATCTGTGTGTTATATATCTTTTAGTAATTATAGGCGTAAAAACATAAAAAGAAAAGAAAGTAAAACGGGGTCGTAATAAATAGTAGAGTCACTTTCACACGCTTCCGCTCATTGTTTCGGACTTGAAAAGTAAATAGCAAAGTGAAAATATGTGCAATGTGCATGAATATTCGGCACATCTAGATCTAAAATAATTAAATTTTATCGACTTACAAAATCATATTTTGAAATTTTAAATGATTGCTGCCTTTCCTGTACAGTGTTAGCGTGAAATTTAATAAAGGACACATTTCTTCATCTGTAGTTAATTATTAGATTATTTAGAAAATGTTTCCGACTTTATTTTCGGTTATACAGTAAAACTCCCAAATAGATTAGGAAATGTTTCCGACTTTAGTTTTGGAAATACAAAGTAAAATTCCCAAGTGGATCAGAAAATTTTCCCGACTTTTTTCGGAAATACAAAATATACTTCCCATGTAGTTTAGGAAGTTTTTCCGACTTTATTTTTGGAAATACAAAATAAAATTTCCAAGTAGATTAGAAAATTTTTCTGATATTAGTTTGGGAAATATTTCCTAATTTCAAAGTAAAATACCCAAGAAGATTAGGAAATTTTTCCAAGTTCATTTTCGGAAATACAAAGTAAAATTCTCAACTAGATAAGGAAATTTTTCAGATATTAGTTTCGGAAAGGAAATATTTCCTAATTACAGAGCGAAATTCCCAAATCGATTAGGAAATTTTTTCGATTTTATTTTCGGAAATACAAGCTGAAATTCTCAAGTAGGTTAGGAAATTTTTGCTAATTTATTTTCGAAAATACAAAGTGAAATTCCCAAGTAGATCAGGAAATTTTTCTGAGTTTATTTTCGGAAATGTAAAGTGGAATTCCCAAGTAGATTAGGAAATGTTTCCGATTTTATTTTCAGAAATATAAACTGAAATTATCAAGTAGATTAGGAAATTTTTCCGACTTTAGTTTAGGAAATATTTCCTAATTTCAGAGCAAAATTCCCAAATCGATTAGGAAATTTTTCCGAGTTTATTTTCGGAAATACAAAGCGAAATTCCCAAGTAGATTAGGAAATTTTTCCAAGTTTATTTTCGGAAATTCAAAATGAAATTCCCAAGTACATTAGGAAATTTTTCCGATTTTATTTTCGGAAATACAAAAACTGAAATTCTCAAGTAGATTAGGAAATTTTGTCGTCTTTAGTTTCGGAAGTATTTCCTGATTTCAAAGTAAATACGCAAGTAGATTAGAAAATTTTTCCGTCTTTAATTTCGGATATATTTCCTAATTTCAGAGCTAAATTCCCAAATTGATTAGGAAATTTTTCAGAGTATATTTTCGGAAATACAAAGTAAAATTCCCAAGTAGATTACGAAATTTTGCCGACTTTAGTTTCGGAAATACGAATTGAAATTCTCAAGTAGATTAGGAAATTTTTCCGATTTTAGTTTCGGAAATATTTCCTAATTTCAGAGTAAAATTCCCAACTAGATTACAAAATTTTTCCGACTTTATTTTCTAAAATATTTCTTATAATATTGTGTTTCTTGCGTTCCAAAATGTTTAAAGGAAAAAATCCTACAAAAAATTCGTACAGTTTAGATAAAGTGTAATATGAAAGAGTAAAAGGGAAATTTTAGAATATATATAATAACTTATTATTGTTATTAAAAATAAAATTGACTTCAGATGATTAAAGTATGAAATATGCCAGACATTTTTATTAATAAAAATATGTCTGCTGATTTATTTTGTAAGCCAAATGTCAGATGTGCAATCTCCACCGGGGTATCTGAAAAATTTAAATAACAATTAATAATAATTTAAGTAATTAATTATTTTTCATGGTCAATTATTACTATAGTTTCATTATAATAAAATTTGTTTATCTATTTCTGAGTAGGATTTGAGAAGGAAAATACCTGATTTCATGGGCCATTAATATGTCATCTTTATCAACACCAAAATCCACTAAAAAATTCTCATCCAATTTCATGCCTCCATTTTTCACGTCCACATCTAACTTCAACATTGTTGAACCATATCTATACAAAAGAAACCAAAGTTTTGTTATTATTATACGAATATTACGAAAATATACGAAAATCAAATAAAATTGTTCATATGACATTTACTTGACATGCTCGGGATAAAATTGTTTATCCCATGGTTTATAAAGTGCTGTCGTCACATAGAGTCGACAACCATCTAAACTTAATTGTAGCATTTGAGGTGAACCATAAAGGCGACGTCCTTTCACGAAAACAGGATCAGGCTGTTTTTCTAATTCCCTATCCTCAACAACGCGAACTTTTGAATCAGAAAGAATGGTACCACCCAAGAAAACTTGACCAGTAAGTTTTGGATTTTTTCGATCCGTGATGTCATACTGTCTGACGTCTCCATGTAACCAGTTTGAGAAATAAAGATATTTGTCATCAAGACTAATCAAAATGTCGGTGATCATTCCTAAAAAAATTCAAATGCCTTTTGACCTCAATTTTTTACACAGAGAAAAGAAATTTGTTAAATTAACATAAATTATCTGTTAAAATAGGGACAACAAATTTTTTTATCATATTTATAGAAAAATTGTAAAACCTACGGAGTTTACCCGCTTTTCTGTAAAATCCGTGAGCTTAACAGAAAAAAAACAGAAATTGTTTAAAACATGTTTTCAAACATTTCTTTGCGAATTAGTAAAATTACACTGTTAAAGCGGGAAAATTTCCAAAATATTTTAGAATTTTCTTATTCTCAACCTTATATGTAAAAGTTCCAAAGACAAAAGGAAGATTCCCCTCAAAAATGCAAAAATTTTATAGTAATAAGGAAAATTTTTCATCTTTATGGAAAAATAATTTTTCCTATCTAAAATTTGAAATGTTTCCAAGAAAATTGTTAGAAAAGTCACTCCCAAAATAGAAAAATTTCCCAATCTGTATGTAATTTTCTTGTCTCGAAACTTATGTGCAAAATTTCCATAGACAAAAGGAATATTACCTTTAAAAATGCAAAAATTTTTAAGTACGAAAATTTCACGTTCCTAAGGGAAAATCATTTTTGCTACCCAACATTGGAAATGTTTCCTAGAAAAATGTTAGGAAAATTATTCCCAAAATGGAAAAATTTCCCAATGTGGAATTTTCTTGTCTCCATAAATTTTCAAAGACAAGAGGAAAATTTCGATTAAAAATGAATATTTAGTATAAATTGGGAAAATTTCCCAAATATTGCGAAAATTAGAACATTGGAAATTTTTCCTAGAAAATTGTTAGGAAAATTACTCCCAAAATGGAAAAATTTCAAAAATAGTGTGGAATTTTCTTATCCCCAAAAGTTTTCAAAGACAAGAGGAATATCTCCATTAAAATTTAAAATTTCATCTAAATTGAGAAAATTTCCCAATATTGCGAAAATTTCTTATTCCCAAACTTGTGCGCCAAATTTTCGAACACCAGTGAAATATTCCCTTTAGAAATGAAAAACTTCCCAACTATTAGGAAAATTTTCCAGTTTTATTGGAAAATAAGTTTTTTACTCCAAGTTGGTAATTTTACCTGGAAAATTATTGGAAAAATTGCAGAAATTTGGAAATTGCAGACTTTTCCTACAAAAATATCTGCATAAACATTTATTATAATTGTGAAAATTTAAATTACCTGGAATATGAGGACCTATCCATCCGTCAACTTTCTTTGGCGGTATTTGAATAACTTTCTCAGCTGACCACGCACCACTGTCATTTTTGAAAAACCTAAAAATGCCCGAATTAACGGCACATCCTACATATCCTTCGCTGGAAGTTGGCTCGTGAAGGAATCTTATCTCGAGGGGGGCAACTCCATCTTTACCAAGATCGATTACCTGAAGCAGCTTTTTATCCTTCCAAGAGTAAACGTTTAAACTTTGGCCATAAAGTGCTGCAAAGGCGAATCGAAAATTACTGATATAAGGTTTATTTGCATTAAATTTTCATTACTCAAAATAAAATATCTGGTTAAAATAACTAGAATTCTGGTTAAATATGCCGCTACTATTTTTTTTGACTAAATTACCAAAAAAACAGAATTTTTAGTTACTTTCACCTGAAAAAATAATAAGGGCAGATTCTGATTAATTTAGGCCGTGTCTATTCTATTCTTGCAAACGTGATTGGCTAAGGGAAAACACAAAGAGAGGTGGCGGTATCTTAGTCTCGTCGAAATTCCTGTACGAATAGACACTTCGATTAATTTAAGATCATGCGGGAGTGGGGGAAGCGAATAAAAACTTAATTAATTATCACTTTTGAAAATAGTATCTCTATTAGTCAATGCATATTCGAAAAGGCAAATATATACTTTACTGGGAAAAATTTGAAGTCAAATAAAATATCCTCTTTAATAGCAATTACTGTCTGATTACTGTAGTTCGAAATTTTACATAGTTTTTTCCAACTTCATTCTTCAAAAATCGTCGGATTTTATTGATTAAGGGTTTATTTGGTTCACTATACAATTATCCAAGACTTTACCACAGGAATAATTTTAAAAATAATTATCCGCAAAAATGCAGAAGTATTATAATAATACAGAAGCTTATAATATGAAAAAACTTTTTAAATTAAACAAATTGCTATATTTTTAGGGATAATTATTTTCAAAATTATTCCTGTAGTGAGCTCTTAGATAATTGCATAATGAATTAAATAAACATTTAATCATTAAAATTCAACGATTTTTGAAGAATAAAGTTGGAAAAAACTATATAAAATTTCGACCTACAGTAATCAGACAGTAATTGCTATTAAAAATGATATTTTCTATGGCTTCAAATTTTTCCCCGGAAAATTATATATTTTCTTTTTCGAATATGCATTGACAAATAGAGATAATATTTTTAAAAGTGGTAATTAATCGAGGGATTTATCACTAACAATTTTGATGTACACCTG
Organism: Euceroptres primus; assembly: GCA_037177015.1. NCBI lineage: Eukaryota > Metazoa > Arthropoda > Insecta > Hymenoptera > Figitidae > Euceroptres > Euceroptres primus. The sequence continues at coordinate 9,406 of JBAGKK010519902.1, forward strand.
AATTCAAGAATTCAAAGAATTCCTTGAATTCAGAAGAATTCAAGAGATTCAGAAAAATTCAAGGTGAACTCAAAAGAATTCAAGATGAATTCAAAAGTATTTAAGGTGAATTCGAAAGAATTCAAAAAAGTAAATCAAAGAATACAAGATGAAGTCTAAATAATTCAAAGTAAATTCAAAAGAATTCAAAGAATGCAAGATGAATTAAAAAGAATTTAAAGGAATTCATCAACAAGTGCACACCTGCATTCAGTAGCGGTTAACCCCTCGTAAAAATCCACAAAAGGATTCAAAGAATACAAAAGGAATCCAAGGTAAATTCAAAGACCAGAAAAGGATTCAAAGAATTGAAGGTGAATTTAAAAGAATAATTCAAAAAATACAAGATAAATTCAAAACAATTCAAAGAATTCAAGGTAAATTCAAAAAAATAAAATAATTCAAGGTCAATTCAAAAGAATGATTCCAAGAATACGAAAGAATAATTTAAAGAATACCAGATAAATTCAAAAGAGTTCAAAGTATTCAAGGTGTATTCAAAGAATACAAAAGGATTCAAAGCATTCAAGATGAATTCAAAGATTCAAAAGGATTCAAAGAATACAAGGTGAATTTAAAAAATATAAAAGGGGAGGAGAATTCAAAAAAATAAATAAAGAAAAAGATAAATTCAAAAGAATTCAAAGAAGACAAGGTAAATTCAAAAGAATTTAAAGAATTCAAGATGAATTCAAAGGAATAATTCAAAGAATACAAGATAAATTCAAAATATTTCAAACAATACAACATGAATTCAAAATAATTCAAAGAATTCAAGGTAATTCAAAGAATACAAGATAAATTCACTAGAATTCAAAGTAGTCAAGGTGAATTCAAAGAACACAGAAGAATTCATGTAAATTGAAAATAATAATTCAAAGATTACAAGGTAAATTTAAAAGAATTCAAAGTGAATTCAAATAATACAAAAGGATTTAAAGAATTCAAAGTGAATTGGAAAAAATAATTCAAAGATTACAAGGTAAATTCAAAATAATTCAAAGAATTCAAGGTGAATTCAAAGAATACAAAAGGATTCAGAGAATTCAAGGTAAATTTTAAAAAATTGAAAGGGAAGGTGAATTTAAAGAATAATTCAAAGAATGAAAGATAAATTCAAAAGAATAATTTAAAGGATGCAAGATAAATTCAAAAGAATTGAAAGTGTTGAAGGTGTGTTCAAGGAATACAAAAGAATTCAAAGATTTCAAGGTGAATTCAAAGATTCAAAAGGATTCAAAGAATACAATGTGAATTCAAAAGAAATCAAAGAATTCAAGGTGAATTTAAAAGAATAATTCAAAGAATACAAGATAAATTCAGAAGAATTCAAAAATTACAAGGTGAATTCCAAAAAATTCAGGCCGAGAATATTGTTACGGAATTTTCCGTAAAACTAGCATACAACACAAAGGGAGGACGAGCTATTGGTACAGAGAATTTCGTAATAATAGCCTCGGCCTCTATTATGTTGTGTGCTAGTTGTACGGAAATTTCCGTAATACTAGACACTGCCAAAAATTAAAGGTCAATTCAAAGAATTCAATGTGAATTCAAAGAATTTAAGGTGATTTCATGGTAAACTCAAAGAATTCAAGGTGAAATCAAAGAATTCAATAGAATTTAAAGAATTCAACAGAAGTCAAAGAATACACGATGAATTCAAAAGAATTCAGGAACAAGTGCACACCTGCATTCAATAGTGGTTAACCCTTCGTAATTAATTAAGTGTTTATACGTTTCCTCCGCTCCTGTCCGAGCCATCTTAAAAAAAAATTTTTTGAAATTTTTATTATTCATACCAGGGTCTTCGGCATCCGAAAATTTGTAACCTCTTTTGAAAACACGTGGAACTGCCCACTCTGAAGCCACAAGTACATCATGGTGAGGTTGATACCAAAAATCATAACCGAATTTTGCTTTTTCTTCTCCTATTGTCCACATTTCTTTTATTTCGAGACTATCACTGTCGATACAAAGAAAATCACCCTGAGGATCACCTTCTGGTGTTCCCATAATCGAGATCATTATCTCTCCAGTTGGAGAACAATGCGACGTATGAGGAGATGCAGCTCCAAATTTATGCATTTCTTCTGGCTCCAGTATCTTTAATTATCAAAATAAAATTTTTAATTTTACAGAAAGAAATGTCTTGATATTTCAATTTGATTTTACCTTTTTTATTGTCGGTGCTTTTTCATTAGAAACGTCCACAAAATAAATTCGATCTGATTCCAGGCATGGTAAAACCAACATGTCACGTTTTCTAGGCAGTCCATGACAACTGCTGCAAATATTCCACCCTGAATGATGGAGTTCATCACCAACGTACTTCATTCGAAGCTTATGTATTATCTAGAAAAATTGTTAAAATATCTTCAATATTGTGGAAATTTCAAAGTTGAGCAGTAGTGTGTTTAAAAAAAAAAATGTTGGACTGCAGGGCATCATTAATTGATTTCTTGTGAGGTTCCCAAAAAAACTGATTACCTTTTTTTTCAAAAAGTTATTATTAACACGTGGGACTAGGTCCTTTAAGTTTCCAATAAGATTAATATGGGGAAAAAGACTAATGTTTGTAAATCTGTTTCAAAAAGAGAAAATGTATAATTAACTATGGAAACAACTTACATCAGCTGATGAAAACTCTTCAAGGAATGTGAATTCATCATTAATTTTTCATTTCAACCCTCTTAAATTCCTTTTACTATGCCCCAAAGCCACCCCCATAGCAAGTTTGACGGAATATTGACATTAATTATCACTTTTTCCAAATTTTTTTTTCACAGATCCACATTAATAGATAAAACTTACTATTTTATTTACTTTAAGAGTAATTTTTTATTGTTTAAACAATTTTTATGTGTTTAAAGAATTTATTTTTTCACAAATATTGTAAATGGGTGATGTTTTCCCAAGCCAATTAATCAACATAAAGAGTCAACGTATTAATTTCAGTTGTTTTTTAATTGTTTAAACAATGCTTGATTGTTGAAATTTTGAAATGTAACTTCTAACCCGAATGCCATAGATAATCATAGTTTTTTCTAAATTATTCAACAAGTACCATGAGTTTATTATAATTGAAACCTTTTCAACAACTTTATGTGTTTAAATAATTTCTTTTTTCATAAATATTGTAAATTGATGGTGTTTTCCCAAATTTACAAGCTAATTCATCATCATTAAGAGTCAACCATACATTTCAGTTGCTTTTTAATTGTTTAGACAATGTTTAATTGTTGAAATGTAACTTTTACCTGAATTCGATAGAAAATCATAATTTTTGCAAATAATTCAACGTTTCAAACTTTATTGTAATTAAAACTGTTTTCAACTTCCTGTAAAATGTTTAAACAATTTTTATTTGTTTAAGTAATTTATTTTCTCAAAATATCGTGACTTAATGGTATTTTTATAACACTACCACCTAAACAAGCAATATAAAAGTTTGGCAAAATAGTTTCAGTTATATTAACTGTTTAAACTTAAAGAATTGACAAATAACTGAAACTAATTCGCCGACCTTTTATGTTGATTTCTTAGGTGGTAGTTTTATAAAAATAACATTAATTCACGATATTTTGAGAAAAAAAATTATTTAACCAAATGAAAATTGTTTAAAAAATTCACAGGAAGTTGAAAACATTTTTAATTACAATAAAGTTATGAAATTTGTTGAATTACACTGAAATTGCTGTTGAAGGCCGCTCCGGATAGGCTTTCCAGGAACTAGTTTATAGGTAAGTGTGCGTTAATTTGTGGGCAAGGGTTCCAAGGGGACGAGGAAAGCTAAGCTCGTAGCTCAGCGGTGTCGCGCAAGTAGCGTAGCAACAAAGTGCGCAATAGTGACGCAGTAGTCTACGCGTTGAATTCCGT